>JAOVVB010239943.1:0-22273 GCA_028570985.1 Heterobranchus longifilis | reverse complement strand
GAGTAGACTTTACCGGGGAGGCTGAGTAGTGTGATACCCCTGTAATTGGCACACACTCTCTGGTCCCCCTTTTTAAATAAATTGAATAACAATCTACTCGCTTAATTCGAGTTTGGACGCTGGAATCTTCTCACTCGCTTCAATCGTGCAGTTACTTGCGTCGCTCGTCGTGGAAGTTCAGATTCTTCAACTCACGTGAATGAGTGTCCATTGCTTCATCGCGCCATGCCATTCGCATCATTTGCGCCGTCCGACCGGAACTCGAATCTAATCGCGTCTATATGTAATTCATTCACGCAAATTAATTTATTCACGTCTGGAGCGAGACGGCGTGCTGATGAGGTTTCTATCATACGGCTGGCGCAAAACCGGTAGAATACAAACATCCGAGGATGAAGAAGAAGAGTAATTTATGCAAAATCGAAAATGTCTAACTGCAGAGACGACAGGATTCTGGAACTTCTGTCGATAAGGGCCAACGCAGAAATCATCAGACACTATTTTAGGTAACTTTTACTATTAATTCATTGAAAAAATTTAAACTTTCTAATTTATTTGCTGGTTTAATGGAAAAACAAGAATAGCCTCAATAGCAATGTGAAAATCTGCTCCGAAATAATTTGGAGCCCAGCAAAGAGACTCGCGCTCCCTCTGGGAGAAACAGGTGGACGAGAAAGCGAAAGGAATTATCAGCCAACCTGACCAAGTTCTGTCCAGGGAATTCACGGTAATGCCCTCAGGGCGGCGCTATAGTGCGCCCCTGAGGAGAACAAAGTGCTACTCGAAATCCTTCACTCCTCCTGCCATCAGATGACTAAATGCAGACAGTAGTCATTTTAAGTGAGTGGATCCTTGGCCTTCTCACTTACTTACTTGTTTATTTATTTAGGTGTATATCTATGAAGGCATACATACGTGTGCACATGTATGTAGCCTATGTATGGACATATTTATTTATTTATGTAGCCTATATATATATATATATATGTCGACAGCGAGTCATTTTCAATGACTGTTACATTCAATCTTTTATACTCGGTTATTTGTATGAACTGAAACATAATGCTTTCCCACGTATGTTGATCTGTTGCGTGACATATACTTGCCTGTGTGTTTCCAAGATGTGCACATTGTGTATGTTGTTGTTGGGTAGAGTATGAGTGAATTGACCTTCTTGGGATAAATAAAAGTTGTCTGAATCTGAATCCGAAGACAATTACAAGGAACAGCACAAGACTCAGCTGTTTAAATTACGGACCTGTCACGTGACCGCGGTGTAATCCGCATCATGTCCTGCCTCCTGAACGCTCTACCCAGGCGCCACCCATCGCATAAACCAAATGGAGTATTTCCAGTCAGTGAGAACATGCGTGACATGGACAATCTCCTGTGGTGCGCCTGTATCTGAGTAACAGTGTGGCAGCAGTGCGGTTTATTTTTTTCTGCCAGAGTTTTGTTCACATATAAGAGAAAACAGATCTAAAACTAAATGCACCATTGAAGAGGTTTGCACCATGTTATTTCTTTCATCAAGTGAGCCATATGTCATTACAGTTGAAGGAGTTGCTCCAGCGCTTAGCAACGTTCAGCTAGGGTAGGCCGACTGAAGTTAGCGGAGCAAACTGACTCTGGTCCCTGCAATTCACAGCAGAATAATTTCCCCTGAGACGTATGACCGCAGCCTGAAGCAAGCCGAGCGAAGTGACATCTGTCAAAGTAGGGACAGTGGAGTGATCCTCTTCTTCTAAATGAAAACTAATCAGAGAATACTTACAGAGAGAGGAGCACGGCACAAAAGACACTGCATGAGACGATTAGTCTATCTAGAGTATCTACCAACAACAGGGGAAACATAGATGCGTTTACATGGACCCTAATATTCCACTGATTGTCAGAATAAGAGCTCCAGTGGAATAAAAATGTAAACGCTGCAATCGGAAGAGATGGCCCAATTAGGCCCAATCGGAAGGTATTTTCACTCGGGTTGAGAGTGATGGTGTAAACCTTTGATAATCTGTTCAATAGGAAAACATTAGTGCCTAATAACCATGTAAACATTTAATCTGAAAGTTTCTCTGTGGTTTGAACAAATATATTCTTTCAAATATGCTTTTTCAGGCTGAATTGAGTTTTGTGCCCTATAATTAAAGAGTTGTGTCTTGCATCACACACTGCAACCAAATGCATTAGAAATAACAAAATGTACAGTAGTTTACTGATTTGTTAATATGCTAATTTGATTTTGTGAAGTTCTAATGTGTGTTTTGCATGTGCATATCCTTTTCAGGGTTAAGAGGGGGCCCCATAAAAAAGTCTTGTGCTGTGGCCCATCGTAACTAGCAGCTGTCACTGGATGCCCACTCTGGTTACATTTACATATTCTGTACATTTATGGCATTTGGCACAAGCTCTTATCCAGTTCGAGTTACAATTCAGCGATTTTGAGTAGATTCAAGCGAGAGCAGACATTTGGCGGTGATTAGATCATCCCAGTGATTATGTGAGCATAAGGTGTTACAGGACCTCACTTAGAAGGTTTCCCATTATCCACTTATAGTTTGTACCTGAAAATGGAAATACGTGGGCCATTCTGGAGCTTCATGTTAAAACCACTGCTAAATGATTTCACTAAATGCAGATCGTTTTGAAAACATATGTAAGGGACTGTGGGAAAAGTTCCAGATGGTTGAAAACTATGACGAAAAATATTTGACAACCGTTTTTATTCAACAGATGAAAATTAAAGAATGGACAAATAATTACTTTTTAATGCAATGTGTTCTTCAATGACCTGCATTCATCTGCAGAATCACAAACTGTATAGCTCCTCATTAGTAAAACAGTATCCTTCAACGCCAGAAATATGTCAGGGTTAATGCCCGACGAGGTGTCCATTATCAGGTTTTAATGGATGACAGGGAGGCCAGAACCATACGACACGCAGCGGTGTCCACCAGAGTCCATTAAAACCTAATTATAGACACCCCGCTTATACCATGGTCACTTTCCAAAGAAAAAAAAAGACCATTAATTCATGTGTTTTGCAATCAAAATCTAAAGTTTTTTTCAAACACCAACTATGTTTCCCTGGTAACACCTGAGGGTTTGACTAATACCTGGAACGATCATTGTAATCCCATAATATTCATATGCAATGGAAACATTCACTCCTCCAGTAAATAGGATGAACCTTAGATACCACTTGACAATGGGAGATATTTGTAGTCCGTTCACATTAACATTTTAATGGACACCCTGCAGCCAATCAGAATTGAGTATTCACCCAGACCATGGTATAATGGATGTTAAGAAGTTGATTTAGCCACTTGACATGTTGTACTACTGTTAATAAACAGAAACAGATTGATGGACTGAATTAATCTACAAGTCACTGAGGATTTGTAAAGAAGCAGCAGCAAAACAGCTGGGTAAAACCACAAAAACATGCAGGTCAGCGCACTGACATTTCTGAAAAGTTAGCTAATGTAACTTTATAAAGTGCTGTGGGTGTAACGTCTATCTTTTGTGTTGCTATCGATAGAATAACTAAGTCCCAGGATATGACCAGTTGATCATCTAAATCTCCCTCTGGATGTTTCGCTAGAGAAACATCGCTACATTATTCAATGTTTTAGCTTCTTCTTCTTTTGCTAACCTGTGGCCTGAGTTGTATTTTGTTATGGCAGGGTAAGAACCCAAACAGACGCCCATTGTGGAGTTAACATATCTGACTGTCATGCACTTTCTACAATGTGAGAGTAGCTCACGCTGTAGTTGCACCAGCATTGCTGCACGAATGATGAAATTGCAAATGTTGATCGCTAATCATTCAGCCAATAACCAAGAAGGGGCTAGACAACCAGGCAATCCAAAGCCCAACAACAAATACCACTTCTGTAGAGTGGCGCGTTGTGCATCAGTGTCTGTGCATGACTCCCTGATGGAATCCTGTGCAAGTAAGTTCATAAGTGGACCCCAGAGGACAATTGTCACATCACTTTACTGGAGATGACAGCAGCGTGGCTGGTCCTGCAGGACTTCAGCGTAACATGCATGCATGTTCTGTAAGGATAGAAGACCACACTGTAATGGGATACTTTGACTGGTTAGGCTGTTTGATCCACACCACAGTGTAAATGCTGTAGTGTAATATTGTGGCCTGCAAACAATGGGGCAGACATTAGGTTTAGGATTGAGCTATGAGAATGAAAAGCTGCAGTTACATGGACAATATTTCTTCAACTTGACTGAAATCATTCTGATTAGAGATTCCAAATTAACTGTTTACATGGATGGTAAATAAAGTGAAGTGATAAGATGTGCGTTTATATAGGCTTTGTGTTCCGACTTACGCAAAGCAGTTCTGCCCGCTGAAGCGAAGGATTTTTTTCCCCAGCTTTCTTGAGAAAATTCAACACAACTCGTTTTGAGCCTTTCATGTTTTAGAGGGTTAGTTTGGATACACCAAAGTCACACATTAACACAAACAAACTAACCGGTGGAAGCAGTGGTCGAACAGCAACTCCTGTGTTATGCGAGGTAAAATTACTGGTTTTGTCAATGGAGTCTGGTGGTATAGAGAACATGGATATAATGGATATAATGGCTTCAGTTCCCCATCAGAAATAATATATTTATTCCAACCAGAGAGAAACGATCGGATTGAGCGTTTACATGATTAGGTGCTAACATTTTCCTATTGAACGGATTATCAAAGGTTTACACCACCACTGTCAACCTGAGTTAAAAATCATTTCGACTGGGCCATCTCTTCCGATTGAGCCGTTTACATGAGGCATTTGTATTCTAATGGAGCTATTATTCTGATTATTAGTGGAATATAGGGTCCGTGTAAACAACCTACTGCGAGACAATATGGTCTTCCTTTCAGGTCTATGGAAGTGGATCTGTTCAACCCATGACTATTTTGTGTGGCCAAAAACAGCAGGCCTATTCAACTTTTTTTCTTCCTTCCATGTGACCTTGTGAATACTGAAGAGACAGGTGTAGCTCTCCTGCTGGTAGTCCTGGCTGGAGAAAAGCCTTTGTATTTAGATGTGACTCAGCTACCGCAGGTGCTTCCCGACCCAATCCCTAATCACTTAAATATGGATTAAGATTGTAGAAGTTGATTAAGAACATAAGTGTCTGAGCTGTGTGCAGAGTCGAGCCCAGAGCACCTGTTACTTTACATGTAGTCTGGTGGGCTTACTGAACAGTGCAGGGATCACCCCTTACTTCCGGGCCGCGCAGGAAGTCTGCGTCTGTGTTCCCGTTCTCAGAGTCTGTTCGCTACCAATAACAACCTCCGAGCTATCAACTGCACGCTGAAAATTGTGAATGATTGTAAAGATCTACAAAGAATATGTTGACAAGATTTTCATGGACGTGTTCCACCGAAACGACTTCCCTGCACCGATCAGAACGATTGTGATTGGTTTAAAGAAATACAAACACGGCAGGTTTTTTTTCCACTATCCAGGAGTGAAAGCGCATTCAATCCAGACTTCCCCCCAGCAGCGCTGTGGAGAGAAGTCTGGCTACGTGAGACTACCACCTGGCTGATACAGAGTTGTGCCTGTGTTCATAGAACTAGGGGTGACTATGCATAACCTAAATATGTATTTGTATGTATGCCTGTCTCTCCCAGAGTCAATCTGCCTCCCTGTTTTCTTTGTTTGCTTGGAAGTAAAAAACAGCTTGCAACCAATAAAACATCTCCTGTCCCTCCTGGACACCTCGGTGGCATTCTCCTATTCCAATGTGAAATGACACATTAATCATTGGCTAGACTAAATTACATTTTCCGGAAAATAAAAGTGGAACTTCTCAAAGGGAAATTCTCTCAGAATATTTCCTCAGCCTGACATGTGAAGGGGGCTACATATATACCTTCAAAGGACGAATTAAAAATAATCCACTCTGCACTCTGTATTGCCTCTCCTTCCTTCGTCGACTGTACTTTTCTGCTCCTCGGGGGATCCCAATATACTGGTTTAAACCGTAAAAATCTTGTAAATCCATTATGCAACATGCCATGAATCTCTCAAAACCCGCACTCATAATCCTAATCCCAGGTTGCGGATTAATTTAATCCAGTGTTTAGATCTAATCCACTAGTCTCCAGGGCGACGGAAGAGACAGAGCCATGATATGTGTGATGATTGAAATATCCCTAATCAAACTTTATTTTCTCATTTACTTGGTAGTTTGTTAGAGCGCTTCTCTGTAACCGTCTCTGCTCGCTTTCTGTTCCTCTACCTCTCTTTACTTCAGCCCCGTAGGGAGTTTCCCATAGGGAAATATTCGGAGATGTAATTATGCAGTCTGCTTTTCATAATTTGAACATTTACACTCCATGGCTGCATCTCTCATCTCAATCAACAAACACAAACAAATCAATTAAGACAGGATATCAACCATGTTTACTTTGCCACTTGACAGCAAACTTTGCTTGGGTGGTGCGACTCGCTCTCCCTCCCTGCTCCGTCTCTCGCAAATAACCAAAGACAAACTCGAGCGTGCAGAAAACACACAACTTTGAAAACATGCTAGATGGTTAGCGCGGTACGGAAATACACATGCACACAAAAAACATGCAGTGCGTGACTGCAATGCATACACACACGCACATAAAGACACTATTGTGTTACTACTAATTGCATCAGTTCCATCAAGCCATTCTCAGAGAGCCACAAACACAAATCAAATTAGCACTTCACATCGCTGTGTCCCCCGCCTCACATACTCCAATTAGGCCATGGCTGAGGGACTATATTTATGCATATACACATATACACACATGTGCACACACAAACTCGTGGCTGGAATAGTCTGTGGATGTCGGCGATGGCAATAACTTTCAGAAGTTTCAGTTGATTTTTGGTATTGTGATTAGATAAACTATGTGTGTATGTGAGTGGCGGAAGATAAGGGAACAGAGTCAGAGATAGTCAGAGAGAAGGGAGGAAAGGGTGAGATGGGCCTTGAGAATGCACTGATGGATTTTGTTGTCAGATTCACACATTTCAGATTTGGCTCATTATGTGACTCTGTCCCTGCAGGCCCTTGCATGCCTTTGCCTTGATACGTCTTCTAAACTTTCCCAGTGTGTTTGCATGTGCTTTTTGTTTTGTTGTTATTTTGTGTGCATCCAGGCTTATGTTGATACTGGTTATTGGTTTCATTAACAAAGGTTTGACATAGGAGCGAAAAATACTAATGGCCATATTTACTGAGGCTTTTGCGCCACATGTCAGACGTATTCTGGACCTGTTGGAGAGACGTGTGTTGTGTGTGCACCAGCCTGGAAGGGCAGTGCAGCATCGCCAGATGATAAATGTTAAAGGAGCAATAGGTGAAATTCAGGAATGAAAAAAATTGCTATGTAAAGAACTTGTGGCGTAATTTCAGAAGAGCGTGACGTCACACGCCGTCTCTGTGTGTTGTTCTCAGCCTCTTTGTTTACAAGCCGGGACGGTCGCGCGTGCATGATAGTGCATGTGAATCTCCGTGCGTGCATGTTAGTGCATGTGAATCTCCGCGTGTGCATGTTAGTGCATGTGAATCTCCGCCTCCCCTCGGAACTGTTGATTCGACTTCAACTTCATGGAAATGAGGTCCGGCCAGCGCGATGCGGCTGACGCACAAAACTTCGGCCAAACTATGAAAGGAGGCGATGTAGCTCTAAAATAAAACAAGATTCAGCAGTGGCGTTGCCTCTAACGGGCCCTTAGAGGGTCTTTTACAACTACACAAGAAATTGTTAAGCTACCAATATGTTTCAGGGAAAAAAACACCGCTCACCCAGTGGAAGGCTCAAAAGAGGTGGCGGAGCTACACAAACAAATTCTAAAATGTAACAAGAAGAAGCATCCGCACACTCAAATCTGTGCAAAGATTGTGCTTTAATGGTTGCAAGCTTTCGGCCAGAGGTCTTCTTGTAGGCTACCAATATGTTAAAATTAACTATCAATCAAGTGAGAAGTAGGGTCATTTTTTCATAGACTTCTATACAATCTGACATATCTTTGCAGCCAGTGGAGTCGCTCCCCTGCTGGTCATTACAAAAGAACGCAGGTTTAAGGCATTGCTTCACTTTTCAAACCTGGAGCCTCTTGGACTGAACCAAAACAGTACATTTCCAGACCGTAAAAACCAAAACAATGAGCTGAAAGACACTAAAACACTCACAAACAACAAAGCATGAACAAAGTCACAAACACTCACAAACAAAGTCACGTAGTAATTCTCCGCTCTGTGGGTTCACACTATGAGAGACCACTTTCACCTCACACTACAGTAATTTAACCCAGTGTCAATATAAAAATATTGATTAATGCAGCTTTAAAATGTCCTTTGCCAATTCCTTTGGTATTTTTAGCACACTACTGTATGAATGCCAAATGGTGCAAGACTGGCAAGAGAGGTGCTATGTAAATTAGGTGACAGAAGGGCAATGTGTTATGTTGATGTGTGTTGTATTTAAGTGATAATTAAGTCACTGAGGAGGGTCATGCCTATCATCAGCTCAACGCCAGTCATCAATAATGTGGGGATTGCTCCAGCATGCAAAATTATATGGAGGTGCACAGAATTAGAATAAAGCTGAATAATGTGAGTGGACACTAATTAAATTATGCATTCTCTACATCAAAAATACAGTTTTAACCAATTTATTGAGGGGCATAACGGAAGGACAATTTCTGCTTGTAAATAAGGCCAACCAAAGTCACTGTGTTTCTGTCTAATCTGGTGGTTGTTTCCTTCCTCGTTCTTACCGAAAGTTGTCAATTTCTGGCCCATGACTAACAACAAAGAAAATATACAGGCTGCTTTGCTGCACCTGATTGGACGAACGCTGTCTGCTCCTGGATTTCAAACCGGACCAACATGGTGGCTCGTTTGGAAACTTTCTCTTATGTTAGGAAAATAGCTCACCGAAACGTGTTTCTGAAAACATCTGAGGCGAGAAATAAGCCATGCAGTTACTGAATCTGTCTTCGTTTTTGATTAAAAATGGTTAGTTGAAAAGTTTTTCAGGAGTTTCCAGAGGCAGGGAGTCACGCTGGATGCCCCTGATTTGCATAAAGTAGCCTAGACCTCAACTTTATGCAAATGAGGAGCAGGCAACGCGTCGACCTGTCTCTTGAAACGTGCTGTGGCACTATCAGAATGCAGTGCACAGCTGCTTACATGGGGATGCATGGAAATGACGAATCATGTGGACACATAGCATCACATTAAAACATTTTGGCTCCAAACTCCATGAAAAATACTGGGCTTGTAGTTAATTTTTTTTTTTTTTAGAAATTCAGAATTTAAAAAACAGAAATGGGGCAATAGTAAGGAAACACAAATATGTTTCCATACTCTCATTACTTTTTTCCATACTTATCCAGACCTGGAAATTACTAATTATATTATATATATATAATATTTCCACTCTTCTATACTGCGTAGGAATGCTGATGGAAGCAAAGGACCAAAAAACTGAAATGTTTAATTCTGTGGAAGTCTTCCTGTAGTGTTAAGCAAGTTGCATTATTTTCTATCTTCTCAGAATCATAAATGTGTGCTCCACGTATTGTTTGATTGTTTTTTTTTATTTATCTGAGAGCCCGTGTTCGGCTAAGTGTCTTACCTCAATATAATACTTGAGATCACTCTCAGGTCTGAGATGAAAGGCTTGCTGTAAAAGCATGATATTTTTTCAGAGCCACTGACCTCTCTGCTCATGCCTGGTTTCAATTTTTAAAAGCAAAATCATTCAAACAGCACATCTACTGTTGAAATCTAGCCTGCTAACAGAAGGGCATTTGCTCACCAAACTCTTTGCAAGTGCATTAGAAATTTCCTCTGAATATTAATGAGAACCAACCTGGATTTCTTGGTGTTTTCATTCAATGCGCAATTGTCCCCCTCGAGTAAATCATCGCCTGGCACCTGTGTGGAGAGAACAGATGGGGCATTGTCTTAAAATCATGTTTATTAGTCTTAGTAATGCTCTGGCAAAAGTGTACAGAAACTGAAACAGTAGTTTCTCTAAAATATGGTGGTGCTAAGCAGAGGCAGGTGTGGAATCTTCTATTTTAATTATTGAAATAGGCCTTGTGAAATTACTTCTGCACTTGCATTCTCCTGCATTCTGGTGAATTTTTATGCACTAATTTCTGACTTTTTTGCATTGGAAATGTTTTTATTTCTGTTAAGGAAAACACAAAATTCAGGCACCAGGTGGAAAAATGGAATGGAATAAAATGCAGTCAGGCTCAGGCATTCTGCTTTAAAATATTCATCTCCTGCAGATGAACTCATGTAATCTTATCCCTGCAGAGTCAACACTCATGTCGGCATGATTTACTCTCCCCTCCTCTTTTGTGTCTTTTGTTTAGGGAGGTAACCTCTTTAAATGTGCATGTGGCACTTATTCACGTCAATGATACATTCATGCATTTTAATTTTTATAAACCCTTGGACTTTAATAGCTCATAAATGTTTCAGCAAGATTTCTGCTCATGGTCAAAACGCTCTGCACATTGAAAAAATGCCACATATCTGTGAAGTCGAGAATAAAGTCATAACATTTCGAGAGAAAAGTTGTAATATCACAGTCGTAATTTAACCCCATATCATTCTGAGGGCCCACAGACAACACATATTTGGAAAGCTAAGACTCTTGTGACTTGATGCAAACCATTTCCAGATACAATCACAACAGCAGGTACAATAAACAGCAACAACAAACAATAACAAAATTGAGGTATCCCACCGATGAAGCCTCATAAGTAACCCTGCAGATCGACACAATCCCACAAAAACGGGCCTCAAACATCGCCAAGGGTCCAGACTATCCAATCCAGTAGAATATGTAATCCAAAACACATTATTACAGTCAATAAATATCCACGGACTGCTGTTGCATCATGTCAAATAAACAGGCAGATGTGTCTAATCTTCCACATATTCTCCAGTTTGCATGTACACATTGATATCAAGATATCTGCGGCTGCACTCTGACCTTTCCTTTGACACCTTATTTGACCCAATAGGAGCTTCTGTGTGCTGTCCACAGCCTACAATAGCCAATGAGAATCTGCATTGGGAGAAAGTGCCTGTCCCTCTGCATTCGTGTAGAGACCGAGCCAACTGCAACCAATACACACAAGTGTGTAGCCGATGAAATTCTGAAAACAATGATGCCCTGCTTCAGTGGGGAGCTATACAGCTGCACGAGATTCAGCTTCAGAAAGGGAAAAAAGTACAGTAATATTTTTCATGTGTCAATTACCTTTTGTAAGCAATACTAAAACTGAATCTGGGGGATAGCTGTAAGTGTAAGCTTCTATTAGAGCCCAAAATCATGATTGTACTTTCAAGAGTAGTGACCTTTTTTAATCAAGGGTCCTTTTGTGGATTTGCTGAGACGTAAAACATCATGTCTTTTTCAGTGGTATTGTTGTGAAATTTGAACTTGGACTAGACTTCGTGCTGTGGTCCTATTGTGTTTTCCAGCTAAAAAATCTCAGCAATAGTCATCTGCACCTTATTTTTCAGTGTGTTCAAATGTCTATTACTCAGTGCCAGTAGCACTTACAGTTATTCTGTTGGGGAAAAGCGAAAAGCGAGTGTTACCTTTCAAAGGAGACCAAAACCATGCATGTACTCCAAACGGTTCAATAACAGCTTTCAATTTACTTTGGATATGCCTTGGATAGGCATTTTGGGCAAATTTTGCAGGACTGCTAAGAGGTGAGAATAAAGTAACAATATTTCAAGAAAAAATCCTGCTCTGTCTGCTGTGCATTGCTCTGCTAATATGGTACTATTCCCTTCAGACAGTCTGACAGACACCAAAACTAACTGAAAACACCTGTGATCAGGCATAAATCTCCCCATTGTGTGGCTTGTTGTCCACACAAATGTTAATAACTTCACCACCTCTGATAAAGCGCAGCTCAGAGCCGCATCCCCGAGCTTTTCATTGGGAAGCATCCTGGAGGAAGGAGACAATGCCAAACAGAGCAGAGGTGTCTCTGAGCAGGCTGTTCTCATTCACTGTTCGTAGCTGTCCACGAAAAGTAATGCACTCTAATTCGTAGATAACCCATGTGAGCCATATTGATGTTTTATTGTTAGATGGCAACCTCTAGTGGCCGTAGTAATTGCATGAATCAAACCTTTATTGCCCCGAGGGGAATTTGCTTTGCACAGAGCAAACACTAGGACTGAACAATTAATCGAAACTTTATCGAAATCGCAATATGGCCTATTGCAATTTTCAAATCGTAGGAGGTGCAATATTTGTTAAACACAAAATATGTGTCAAAATACCATTTTAAATAAAATATTGTGGTGCTGCAGAGATGTACCGGTCTATACATCATCTTACCAATTCTTTGTTTGGTACAGATCCTGGCAAAAAACGCACCATGATCATTCTAATATGATTTTCAATAAAAATAATAGCGCCCGACCGATATGGGATTTTTGAAACCGATACCGATTTTAGTGGAGAAAAATTCACAGATTACCGATATGGCAGCTGATATAGTGGATTTTTGAGCCGGAATGAAAATAAACCTTTTCTATGTGGATTGTGCACAAATTTTGCAAAAGGTACTCAGAAGGCTGTTTTCTTAAACAAATAACTTTATTAAAGAAAGTTGATCCCGATCACAGAGTCTATTTATTTAACTATTCTTAACAACATTGTATATTAAGTATTAAAATCAGGAGAAGTTTTCATATCGGCGCATATCAGAAAACATATATGCCGATACCGATAGCTACTGATATGTCTGTTACAGGCCAATATGGGCTGACGGATATATCAGTCTGGCTCTAGAAATAATAATTACGTAGAAATGATCATTGCCTCTAATATCGCAAATCATATCGCAATTGCAATATCAGTCAAAATAATCACAATTAGATATTTCTTTCAAAATCGTTCAGCCCGAGCAAACACAAAAGACATGGACAAGAGTAAACAAGGAAGTGAGGTGACATAATAGAAAGAGCTGTTTGGGGCGGGGGGGTGGTGGATGGGTCAAACACACAAAGGACCTTCACCCAGGAGATCGGTGTTCATGTCCCATTTGAAACTAAAAGTTGTTATTTAAAGTTAAATCATAAATAAATTTGCTTTCGTAGACATGTGACATCCTTTGTCACCACTTAACTGCGTCCAGTCGTTTTTTTGTTTCGTAGGATCTTTATTTGTAACACGGAAGTCGGTATCTTAACCCAAACACTGTTGTTGTTGTTTTTTTTAACCATACCAAGTAGTTTTGTTGCCTAAACATGACCAAGTAGTCCTGTTTCACAAGTCGTTAACCCAATGTTTAAAATGTCGATCGCGCGACCATTTCCCCCTGTTAAATCGAACAGCGGTCATATTTGGCGGTGTGCAGCGACAGCAACATAGAACTACCTGTCTCGTAACGTTATGATCACAGAAGGTAAAGCACCTGCGACACAAATCGTAGAGAACAAGATCTGTTAACCGTTTGTGATTATTATAAAATTATTGCCAGGGACAATTCAGCAATCACTATATTTTACGCCCTTGACTCAGCCTGTTATTCACTCATGACACAAATATATAAATGTGAGATACATAATAGATATATTCTTCTCTTGTGCTGTCAAACCTTTGAAGCTTTTCTCATGCACCAGACTGCTGCTCTAAATCCATTACACATAAATAAATCACCCCGCGTGTCTCCGTGTGTCATATTGATGTTCAAAGTTCAATAGCTAGCCGCACTCAGGTGCAGACAAATATGAGACGAGAAAGAAAAGGGAGCGAGAGATGGAGAGAAACACAAATTACAGCCATTTCTATCTGAACTGAATGTACCTCTAAAGTCCACAATTCACTCCGTTTAGAGGAAGATAGATGGCACACAGACGGAGAGAGCGAGAACGCCAGGCGACGAGAAACTGAGCAAAAGACATGCAGGAGCCAAGACAAGTGAAGAGACAGATGGACACAGAGAAATCCACAACCCGTCTGGAGACACAAAAATTGAATCCCCTTGATGACACTGAAGTAAGAAGCGAGGGGAGGGAAAGAAAGCAAAAGGAGCAAGGTTGCCTGCTTACAATACAAGTCCAGCGTGTGAATGAGACTCCCCGGTGGACAAGTGTGTGCATGTTTGTGTGTGTTTGTCGACTTGTGGGCTTGTATGCATAACCATGAGTGTGTGTCTGTGTGTTTGAGAGCACCAGACCCTCCAGCTCAAGGTTTCCCTTTGGAGCAGAATATAAACAGTCCATAGAGAGTGCCAAGCTGATTCAACCCAAGGATCCTTAAACTTGTGGAAGACACTGCCGGACACCTGATGTGCTTTATCATGGCCAACACGCTCCCACTCTGAATGGCAACAGTGTACTGTGTGTATGTGTGTGCATGTGAGCCTGCACATGATTCAATGCAGAGATGTGACATGGGTGCATATTTTTCACCCATTCTTATTCCATCATGAGTTCCTTGGTATTTCTTGTTTTTGTTGCAAGCAGTGCCATTTTAAGGCATGGGCAAGGAAGAGGCCACCAGCTGGAGTGGCACCAAAACTCTGTCACACTGATATGCAATGCATTTATTTGTTAGATAAACCCACTGCACTGCACTATGCACCTGATGTTGTGGACTCTGTGGGCTGATGATTGCTGTCACAGCATTAATTGACCATTTGCTAAACCTTTGCCTCCAAACAACGATTGTCCAATCATAGCTAAGCAATGGTAAACTCATGCATTACTCATGCATAACATTTTGTAAAACATTCTTATATGGCAGTTCTTCGGCAGTAGGCGATTTGTTAGGCCAGTGGTTCTCAACCAGGAGTGAGTCCGGGGACCCCCAGGGGTCCTTGAAGGAGTTCCAGTGGGTCACAGAAAAAACTAAGAATAGTGTATTTTAGCTATTTAATTCAGTATAAAAGTGAGTCCAATGTGAGAAGGATTATCAGAGTGACTATTCTGATTGGTTTCACTCTCCTCAACTGTAGAATTACAAACAACTATAGAATGATGGTCTTAATCATATCTAACAACCAAAATCTTTTCAGATGGAGGTCCCAGAAGCAAAAGCAAAAGTTGATGTCCTAATGTGTATCAATTTAGGGGTCCTTGACACAAAAAAGGTTGCAAACCACCATAGTAGGCTATACTTTTTAGAGTTCATAGATCCAAGACCAAACTGACAGAAGGGTGGGACATTGCAATTCTTTTTGATACTTCAGCACAACAGACAGCGTCATGGATTCAGTGATAAATGACAGTTAGGCTACTGATATTTCAGTGCCATGGTTGGGGCCGTGGATTCTAACTTGCACAAACCTCAGTCAGATAAAGGACCAATGAGTCAGAGACTAGACTAACATATTTAACTAAACAACCCCTCTGTCCCTGCACTCTTTCTGCTACTAAGCAATGGACTCGACTTCTGCATCTTTCTTGTTTTCAGGCTTGAGAAAATCTAGCCAGTGACGAAAGATTTTGGCCAATCACAGGTCATTTCGGAGAGAGAGCGACAAACGCAGATGCGCGTGGATGTGCCTCTGATGCCTTTGGTAAAAGAAGCCAAAGGGGCTACAGCTAATTCAAGGCTAAACTATTGGATAACATTTTATTGTCATCCATCTATACTGTATACAGTGCAGTACAGTATGTACTGTAGAGGAACAAAACAGTGTATGAATGCAGTTCACTTCTGCACATTTAAGACCCTTTTACAGTGTTCTTGTTTTAAAATGAGTCAGCTGGAGTGACCAACTTATGGAGCTAATTAGCGAGCTAAACGCAGTCGATAAAATATGCTAAGTAGGCAAAAAAAAAAAAAAAAGCCTAAATGATTACGAATTTCGAGTGGGAAAGCCAGGGCCATCACTGCAGAAAGAGAACAGAAGGTTTGAGGTGTAGCAAACTAACTAACCAGAATCTGAGCAACAGGCTTACTTATGTTTCATCCAAAGATCATATAATATGATCCACACCAGGATAAAACTCCAGAATTATAGTAAGAAAGTCCCAAGGTGATCCTCAAGATCAGGGCCAGTCAGGATAGTTATTAGAAACATATGTTTGCTCCAGTTAAGGACAGCTGTCAAAAATGCCCAATTACACGCTCTTAAAGACTGATGCTCTGAGTGAGTCAACGAGCAACACAATACAGAAACATCAGCCGTCAGTTTTAACTATTACATGCAACCTGATGTCACAGAAATGTGTGAAATGACCACAACCTCTTAACACCGAATTACGTGGTGGTGTCACATATTGTGTTAAAATTATGTGGTGCCAACACGACAAAAAACATCGACATTTCTGTGAGTTTCGTCAGAAAGCACATCATTAGGTTTAGAAAAAAGCATCATGGTTTGGATTAAATACCTTACGTAACTTACAGTATGTTTAGACAGGTACAGCAGTGGTTCTCAAAGTGGGGTCCGGGGACCCCCAGGGGTCCTTGAGAGGGTTCCTGGGGGTCCCCAGCAAAAAGGGGAATCATTTATTTTCACTATAATTCCATCCATAAGTAACACCATGACAGAATGTATAACTATTTTGCTACTGAAAAAAAAAATTGAAAAAGTGAAATGAAAACATAAATATCAATTTATGTCACATTTTATCAATTAATTAATGCCTACATTTAAAAAAATATTATTGGTACATTTTTGGTACATTTAATAGAATTAATTTATTTATCAAGACAATAATGTATTTTATATTTTTATTTTGGCAGCTTACGCCCCCTTTTACTTTATTTTTTAATTATTCTAAATGTATTTTTAAATGCATTTATTTTATTTATTTATTTTTATTTATTAATTTGTAATTTTCCATTTGCATTTCCCATCCTATTTATTTCCCCAAAGTTATTTATTTCTGTATATAAATTTTTGATTTAGGCATCTTCTGTCCTCCATAGAGGTACATTCTCTGTCTTGTAAGGAGTTCTTAAAAGATTGAGAAACTCTGACGTACAGGATATGAAAATTACTTATTAAAATGCAGAGTCTAGACACTCTTTATACGTCATCATCTGGTTGAACCTGGGAATTTGTGTGTCCACCACGACAAAGGATCCTAATAGGCTTTCCATTGACATTGTTCTCGTGATGGCACCACGTCATTTTAACACAATATGTGACACCGCCATGTAATTTGGTGTTAAGAGGTCGTGGTCATTTCACGTATTTCTGTGAGATCACACTGATTACATGACAATGAGCAGGAGAGCCACACCACCACAGTGTTGCTGTTGGTAAAAGCTTCAGCATATTAATGTTCGGGTTGCAGAGAGTCCGTCTAAAGACCTCCTTATTATATGACATTATACAACATATAGAAAATCATCAAAGGAGAGCTGTGCTGCAGAGCTCCTCGGCTGTATCTAAATTACTACACCATTTTGTGTCCTGGCCATCATAAAACGTGGCCAGGCCACCAATAAGTGAACGTCTGATACTGATAATCCCTGCAGGTCAGTACAGAAAGTCATGATGAAAATTAAATGAGACTGCCTGGGATGATGAGCAGTCAAAGAGACTCTACATATATAAAGAGTATGAGAAAATCCCAGGTTTCTTATGTTCTGTATCCCCAAACTTAAAACTAGGACAAGACTTAACAGGGACAATAGTGTGTAAATGTACTAACTGACAGATTATGTGTTGTTGTTGATGATGAAACACACCCACTCTCACACAGAGAGCATCTTTCCCCCAGTTTTCCTCATTTGTCTCCATTGTTTTTGTTATGGGGTACACAAAAGAGCTTTGCCGTTAATAATTCATGAAACAGACGTGAAATAGCTTGTACATCAACGCTGGGAATGGTTCTCTGTGAACCCGTTCTGTCCAGCCATTGTTGTGTTTTTTTTTGTTTAACACCTCTTCTCCTGCTCCCACAGCACCTGTTTGTACAGTAACACATGCACGGATCCAGGGCCTTGAGGCACTCCATCTACACACAGGAGACCAATTACAACAACATCAGGATGTGTGACCCTTAAAGAATTTCTATCACCACGCAGGGGGAGGCTGGAAGTTTCAGACAAGGACACTGCACAGCTGGAAAATTGTTTTTGTCTCTTGCAATGGTTAAGCAAAGTTTCACTGCTGAATACGGCTGTGAAACGTCTCGCCAAGACTGTCATGTATGCACTCTTTTGCCTTCTTTCCTCTGTTGCTCTATCGTATCTCCCCCTCCTTCCTTCCCTCCCTGGAGGCCATGGTAGGAGTAGTTAAATAATGCACCCTACCATCCACAGTTTCAGGGTCAGTTATTTTTATGTTCCATTAACAATCCCTCAACTAGGGGAAGTGTAATCAGAGAGCAGAATCTTACTTAAGAACCGAGAGGCACCAATCTCGCGCTGGTGGAAATGGAGGAAGGCCTCAGCGGCAGCACTGGGACAGGACAGCACTTTGAAGTGAGGCATTTGGAAAAAGGTGCCTGCGATTGATTTCACGCAAACAGGTCTGGGAACTTCAAAAGGCTAAAGAAGGTTTTCCTGGGCTTTGAATTTACCACTCACCCTCAAAAACCAGAGAGATAAGACCAGGTTCAAGGAAGGACATTATGTTGCAGAGCAGAATGCAAGTCCTCAGATGGTGAAGTAGAATTTACTAAGACAGGAAACTGGATGGAACAATGATGGACAGTTGTAACATTTGAGAACCAAGATAGGGAAACTAAAAGTATTAAAAAATGTTTTCTAAATGGAGTTCAGATCGATCAGGGCTATGCTGACTGCAACGGTATGAAATAAACAGATTTTGCAGTGATTTAATCACAATAAACAGATCAAAAGTATGCCAAAGTAACTACATCATGATGTCGATTTGTAAAAAGTCAGAATTCATGCTTTGTCTGGTCTGACAACACCCAAACAACTTTTAAATTGCTTGTTTTCAGAATGGAGTCAGGACTATGCTGTGCAGGAGAATCTCAGTGCTGATGGTCATGCAGATTTCACGCCCAAGCTGAATTATTTCAACTCTCGCGAATACGCGAATGATGGCACCCTGCCGCAAATTCACATCTATTCCATGGACTGTATATGGACGTAGTCTCCATGACGTCACCCATAGGTTTCTGAAGAGCCAAAATGAAGCTCAGTGTGGGTGGCTCTGGCCGTCGCCATCTTGGCAGTGCCTGACGCCTCCTAACTCCCGGCTAATCAAAAAATGGGCAAAGAGGTGAAGCGTGGATGGAGCTGAGTCGGGTCAAATGAAGCCTACAGTCTATGGCGGCACCCACCTGTCAGTAAAAGCGGCTACATCCTTAATTATGCCGAAGTTTGAGACTTAATATAAATGAAATGGGTGATTTATATAATAATTAAGCCCCCATACAGTTGTCATGAATGGGAAAATTAGCTATAGAGACCAAAATGTTTTTTTGTACCAGACTGTAAACATGTTTATTTCTGATGCAAAGTTGGTCATTTTCACATGGGGGGCTATGGGGATTGACTTGCTTTTGGTGCCAGCCTCAAGTGGCCATTCGAGGAACTGCAGTTTTTGGCACTACAGCGTTTGCTTCATTTTTCAGCCCCGGAGGTTGCTGCTTGATGTATTTGCGTCTTTGCATTGACTTTGTAAGTAATCACGCAACGCTCGCGTCGCGATTAGTGTGAACATACCATTAATTCTTCAATTCTGATCTCAGAGGTGCTACACTTTACCAAAAATGTAACCAAAATGTTCATGTACAAAACACATATATACCCAGAATCAGACACACACTGGTCTCATGCGCGCACACAGAGTTTGATTTTGGCACCAATATTGGCTGAGTTGCAGCCCATTTCTTTAAGCCACAGATTTTCCCTGTTAGGTGCTGACTTCCCAGCTGCCCCAAACAGCTTTCACTCCTGTGACAAGCCTGTCAATTAATCCAGCCAAAATGCAGTCAAAGAAAAAAGTGGCCCATATCACCCAGGCCCCTGAAAGCTTGGATTATAACATAAACCGGGGGATTTTACCCTTCCTTGTGATGGATTTCTTGCCAGCTCCACAGCCTGCCTTTTGACAGCTAATTATTTCATTAAACATCTTTCGATGGCTCTTTTCGTTTATCTTTCAATGACTTTAGCTGGTTTATATCCCACTAATGCGCAGACTGCTCTGTTTTCAGGCAGTCCTAGTGTAGGGCATTGTCAGAATATATTGGTTTTGTTTGATGGGACTTAAGTTAAGGTTTAATCAGTCATCTAGCATTGATTTTGCTTTTTTGCTTTGGGGGGTGGGGGGTGGGGTGGGGGGGGGGTACTGTTTGTGTTTGCATTTGAAGGGAGTGGTGTGTGTGTGTGTGAGAGAGTTTTATAAAGGCAAAAAGGAAACCTCTCTCATATCTCTCTGTGACACCATCTTTGATGGTGTCAACACAGCTCAGGCCTGAGGCGCTCCCATACACACTGTGTGCCATTGACTGTAAATTCTTCTAATCTTTGCCTTGACACGGGCCAATTCAAGCTTTTCATCACCGTTGGTACGAGTGGTAATCATGGCTTGTCTGTCAATAATATGCAATGACGGCGTCGCTCTTCACTGTATAGCCTCTCGCATTCAGACACGTTGTATAGAACGCTAAAGATCGTGGAGTTGAAATGCGTCTGGTGTCAGAGGTTTCAGAAATGTTCCACTCAAACTAAAACATCTTCTGAAAAGAACCCAATAAATTAGCTTTTTATTCTAGGTTTATTTATGAGATTCAGAAGGTTATGTGTAAGTAACATTTTAAAAATAGGGACTGAATTAACCGTGCAATCATTGACATCCTTTTCACTCGTACACAAACAAATCTATAACACAGAATATCTTCTAACTAGAGAGACTTTACTGAACAAATAAGTAGATTCTAGCTGTGCAGCTCCGCTCACTGAAGACTCAGAGCACTATATCAGCTCAGCCGTGATACACAGTATGTTAATTAGTGGTTTAAAGTTTTCTGAAAGACCACAAGAGGCTGCTGAGCTGTTCACCTCAGAAACACTGCTTGCATATACCATAGATCATATACAATATGGACATCGTCTTTGTGACATCACCCTTAGGTTTCTAAAGAGCCAAAATGAAGTCAAGGGCCTGATTTTTTTGGGCTTGATCCTTGCTCTAAACTACGTGTCCATCCACCACCCCGAGCTGCATTGCCACTGAACGCTTAGTCTGACAATGCCAGACAAATGTGTATTAGTCTGGAACCTCTCAGATAATTTTCAATTTCCAAGGGGCGTTATCAACGGGACAGTCCAAAATGCCTCTCGACGCAACTGGACAGACCTACAACCAACCAGAGCAATGAAACGTGACCTACAAGAAATCAGAGCAACGCACTGAGCGACACATGCAGGTTGGGATGGTGCTCGGTCTGTTTTGAAGCAGGAAAAAAAAAATGGCGGCCTGGTCACAAACGTTCTCAAATTTCAGCGAAACAGTACACTAAAATGTGTTCTTGAAAACAATGAGTAAAAGGCAATACAATAACAGAATCTGGATTCATATTTGATCAGAACTGCCTAGTTTGACAATTTGATCTGAGTTTCGTGCGTGGTGCGCTGGACGGACATTCTGTAACTACATTTTAGCATGAGTCATGACGCTCCTGCGTCCGTCAATTCCAGTTGTGTTCCATAACTACGTTCTAGCATGTCGCTCCTCTGTCAGCCATCATCCTAAAACCATATTAGATTTAGGGCCTGTCCACATGCATCTGGATATTTTTGTAAACATATCTTTTCCTCTCTGTTTTGTCCACATGTAAACTGGGTGTTACGTCGCTAAAATGGATATTTTTTAAAACGCCTTCTAAAGTCAATATTTTTCAAAACTCTGGTTACTGTGTGTCCATGTGGACATGCTAACCGGGAGGTTTTGGTAAACGTTGACATCATCTCCTCAGTTTGCGCATGCCCAGTGTTGCTTTGTGTAATGAGCATGAGCCGGACGGCTATGGCTACATGCTAACGGTAAGCAGTACGCTAAGCAGCAACTTCACCTTATCGTCCGTCCACATGAGTCACCTTTCAGTTTCTCCACAGCACCTTGGACCGTGTACCAGAAAGATAAAGAAATAATTAGCTTCTACTGTTTTACTGTTTAATCTGTTACCACTGCCGAAGCTAAAGCTAACTGTACGCTCAGATTCTTCTTCTCTGGTATTGAATGTGTCGTTGACGTAGCCTTTATCGCCCCCTACTGGCCCGGCGAGCGTTTGGAGTGTTTATGTGTTCTAATGTGGACGGAGATATTTA
>JAOVVB010239935.1:0-22274 GCA_028570985.1 Heterobranchus longifilis | reverse complement strand
CCATATCACCAAAACAAATTCCTTGTATACTTGGCAATAAAAACAATTCTGATTCTCAATCACGATCTGAAAACGCTGCAGCTCCTTTACCAGCAGGTGAAACTCTCCTTGCTCTTATCTCTTTATTCCGTATATAATAATAGAATAATAAAATGCATCAGGCTGAGTGTGTAAGGTTTCTGTGCACAGCGATTTATTTTTTTTCCGATGATGGATTAAAAAAATACACATACGGAAAATACTGATTTGGTGTGCAAAGCCTTAAGACTGTATGCAGCATTCTGCAGAGGGCTGAACAGTCTGGTGTCATTTCCTTTTTCTTCCCATGCTAAATAAAAAAAATCTGGAATTGTAAGGAGGCAATAAACTATCTGTACCAACTCCATCAGCTAGAGCATGCAATCTCTTAAAATGCACCGATGTTCACTATATAATAATACAATGAATAATACAATGGCATGCTGTGGGTGTTTCGCCCAAAATGAGGTGAGACTTCTCCGCTTTGAAATAATAAAACATCATAAATAACAAAATGTGTGGCCAGATGCCAGAAACAACTGACACGGCTGTGGTGTCGAGGAGTAGGAGTGCAGAGAGGTGCAGAGGAGGATTGTGGGAGTTGATTTAATAGACGCAGAGGTCTGCAAGACAACTCCAATCTGGCTGAAGAGGAATAATGGCAGTAATTGCTCCGTCTTTGGACCGGCCTCTGCCTGGCTGGCTGGCTGGTCCTGCACATCATGTGATGGGCTGTACGCAGTCAGATCTCATGTTGGCTTTCAAACCTACTGAACACCAGAACACCACTGCAATGATATTAACCTGAGGGACTAATACTGTTTGTTCATTAAAGGGTCAGTTCACAAAAATGATAAGGCCCCCACACACATGCACAAGCACGCTTCCACGAGGAAGCTACGAAAATGGCGGACACGGCGCCTGAAAAAAAAGCAAACATAGCGGGGCGAAACGGCAAGCGGAAAGAGCGAGTGAATCTGGGGTTGGCTTTCACTTTCGCTGCCGTATGTGACGCTGCAGGTCGTCCAGCTGTGTTCTGCCAACTGTGGTCAGGGGACGTGTGCTTCTGGTGTTGTTGAGTTATGCTGAAAAATGCTACCTCGTGTGTTTTTGTGTATTTCTGTCAGTATTATATCTTTTTTATGTTATTTTATTACAAACAGGGGTAAGTTTAGCATATTTTGTTCTGATATTTTGATACTTGGGTCCAGCCGTATCCCATGTTGATGAGAGCACACATCGAGATCCTAGTCACTAGACACTGACGGCACTAGTGTGCAGCGTTATTGTTCACAAAAGGTGACATTTGTGCAATGGCGTGTTAGCTTACAAAACATGTACCTCCCACTTGTTGTCATCGCGACCACAGAAGGCTCGTCTCTGATTGGACAACGGGAAGAAACGCTTCATGACTTCGGGTGCTTTTCCGCTCTGAGTTGAATTTTTTTCAACTCTATGCGTTCAGGGCGCTCCTGTAAAATGCGAGGTGCGGGGCGTTCAGCAACGCAAAAGCATCGCGTGAAATGCTACACTCTCATTGAAAACAATTTTTTAAAAGCCGCCCCATGCTGCTAAAATGCATTCTGTCTGATCGGGGCCTAACTCACTATATCTGTGGTCAATGCATAGTGCTGAGTGCCATTTTCTTTTGAACTAGTCAAATGACCACAGCAAACAGCTAAATGTCTGTTCTACTCTTTCTAATTCTATGGGGTCAACACATTATTCTCGTGTGCTTCGATGAAGGTTACACCTCTGGGATTAAATGTCACAGGGCCTGTGATCTAAGCAGCGTCACAGCATCAGTTACACAGCCTCACTCTTACCTGCTGGGAGCAAATATATTTGGTGTTCTGCTGCCATGTTGAGACACATTACAGCCACATCAACCACAGAGTTAAACCATACAGATAAATGCTTAACTTATGATGAAATTGGCACAGCAGTCATTTTCACATCTATAAAATTTGCAATGCATTGCATTCTGGGACTGTTGGCAGAAAATAGTGTATGCCATGGACACTACCTCTTTCTTTCCATAGTGGAATATTTGAGGGTGCTATCAAGTGGATACATTTACACACTCAGAATTCGGACACTCAAATAAAATGGCAGACGGTAAATATAGTTCACTATATAGCAAATGGGGAATGATTTTGATACAGCCCAGGCGTTTTACCCAGGCATCTGTGTAACTCATATGATGTACATGCATCGTGTATAAATACAGTTGGCGATACATTGAATACAATATAGCATGTGCGTGTCTTGACTAGCATATCTAGTTCACATGTGGTGACTGTGGGCTTCACTGAGATGGTGAACTGGCTCAGATTTCAGACTTAAGTACCAGTAGCCTGAAACTGGAGAATAGCTCAATACAAAAATACTGCTGGTTGCTCAATTGTCAGTGTGGAGCAAATGTATTATTTCACAGATATGGCAGACAAATTCAGAAGTAATTTTTTTTGTAAAATTGTGTTTATGGTGGTATGGTGACTTGACCATCAATCCAAGGGCTGCACTGATGAAAACTGTGCAGAACTCTAAGTTATGATATGATATCATTGCAGTTTCTTTTGAGGTAGCAAGGTGTTGAGGTGTTGCTACTTGAGGTAGCATATTGATCTCCTTAAGATGCATTCTGCACTGGGTTGCACCAGCTGTGCGTGAATTCAAACATAGCCTGTTTGAACATTCTTTCTAATTTAGGTCGGAGTTTATGCGCTACTAACATTTTTTAAAGTGTTGCACCAGCTGAAATAGTTCCAACGTAGGCATAATTTGCAATTTACATCTTACACCTAGTCCTTAGTAGGTGTAAAGTCCTCTGTAAAATAGCAGTTGTTATGACGCATTGTTTTCAAAGGTGGGATAACTTGGAGGATCAGAAGGAGTGAATTATACCGGTGGCTGTTTTGCATCAGTAAACATGCAAAATAAATACATGCATATAAAATAACATATAAGTAGGTGGGCAATTACATATAAATATCCACTGTGCCACATTGACAAGCAAATATATAGGGTTAGATAACTTTCTAATTAACAACTGCTAAATTAGCAGCACTAGCTGTAGATTAAGGTTGTATAGTTATCACCTAATCATAATGCTTTGTCCTAGTTGTTTAGTGATTAACGTTGGCTATTTTCACTTTCTGTGACAATATTTTGCTTAGTGTGGACTTTACGTCAGAGTAGCTAAGATAAACCTTACGTCTCCATGGTGCAACCAAACATCGACACAGCTTTAGTATCTAACTAACTAGTTTCAACATATTGTTTAGTGTGGACTTTGCACCCTAACTTAAGACAAAACTTACAGGCAGCTGGTACAACAGGCGGCTGGTCTTTTGGGATTATTTTAGTAACTAGGTTGTGGGGTTAGCTTTGCATTCGATTTTTGATATCTATCTGGTGTGAAACCTGAGTCTTAGTACCAGTCAAAGCCAGTTACAAGGATTTTAAATTATAAATGCATAACACAATCATTTTTGGTAAGGAAACCCTACATTTTTGTCAGTGCTCTCTGGTGGACAAACTATGTAATCGCAACAGTGTCTCCAAATGACCATATTAACATATCAATTGGTCGAGCTCTAGTACCTATACCAAAGATACTTTGTCAGATACCATACTTGTAAAAAGTTTTCTGTAGAAAAGGGAAAAAATGGTATTTCACAAAATAAGACAAACTTATTAAGTGCATGTGTTGAACTTTTTCTTAACACAAACTGCCATACAATAAACTCTAAATAAGCCTAAATGAAGTAGACAAACAACTAAACACAGACTTAAATAAGGTGTTATCTGACCAGAGGAAACCAAACTAACTTTTCCTACCTGACAATTAGAAATATGAAATGCTACAGCCACCATTTAGTCGGTATGTAAGAAATATCGTGGTTTCATACCCATTCCTAATGAGAATAGGGGGAAATTGCAGGACAGTAGGTTAGATACACAGATATATTACAGTAGAAATCTGATGTGTATGGTGAAGTGAGTGTAAGCTGTTCAGGTCAGTGTGGGGTCAGGCTGTTCTAGGTAGGTGAACGGATAGAAACTGAAGTGGGCTCTGTGCCATGGGCCCTAGGCCCAAATGGAGAGACCCCTCCTAAGTTGGCATAGCTTGTTGGCCCACCAGCTGACCAGGGGTATGTTTGAGGACAGGGAAGGACTCATAAGCGGCTTCTGTCAAGAGGAAAGAACTTCATCTCTTTCTCTCTTCAGATCTTCATCTGTCAGCCTCTAATATCTTTTAACACACATAGATTTTGCAACTTTCCGCTACAGTGGTGAGTAAGCATATACAATGCAGTTTGCTTGTGATTCTGTATGGCTTTGCATTGCACAATGCCTTTTTAGAACACGTTGATCTAGTAACTAGTGACTGCCACCTAAACAACAGGACAATATTTATTCATATTTGACCTGGTATGATTCAAAGGGAAGGTCAAACAAAGTAGAAAAAGGAAATAATAGTTCTTATATCTTTAATTCATTTGGTCTTAACTTTCTCTATGTTTATTTTTGTACTACTGAATTATGAGTCACAGATCTAGCATGAAGGTTGTTCTGTCATAGGGCCATGGGTTGGGTTACTATTAATACCCATATAGTCAGTGGTACAGGGCTCTAAACAGGCAACACTACAGCCTGTACTGTATTGAAAAGTAACACTCAGCATCAGTCTTTGCTCTTTTTCATGGACCTGTGAGCAGTAATCATGATATGGAGTAATTATTTGTATTGTGGTACCAAAACTAAGATACTTAAAAGTATTCTATTGTATTTAATAATTCAACCCAAATACTCTGAAACTTGTTGTGAATGTCTGTGATGGTTATTATAGCTAAAGGACAAATGTTTTATATAATTACGCTATAAATCAACACAAATATTTTTTGATTTACGTTCTAAGAATTTATCTCCGCAAAAGAATTTGATACCAGTGTTGGTGCCTAGTCCACAGATAGGTTATACGTATGTCAATTTTTTCACCGTAGGTTTGAGGAAATCCACTAAGAAGCGCAGCGAGTCTCCTCCAGCAGAGCTCCCCAGCTTTCGGCGGAGCACACGCCAGAAGACCACGGGCTCCTGTGCCAGCACCAGGTACAAATCACAGTGATAATTTAATGCAGACTGTAGAAAAAATACTGATACCTAAAAAAGAGACTACATGAAACTTGGGAGTCTTAAGTTTCATGATTTGTGCCCACGAGTGAGGGTAGACTTAATATTAGAAACGCCTCTCAATATAAATCAGTCCATAATGTTGTATAAACAAAAACTGCACATTATAACCTTCCTGAAGGTTGAATCCATTGCAGGGCGGTTGTATTTGACTGCATTAGTTTTAGCTATGTGTACCCAATAATAAACTGCCATCAGAGTGTATGTTTTCCCCATTTTTTTAATTAAGTAATTTGTCTCTTGTACAAAACAAAACATGCATTGACCCCAATGATGGCTGGGACTAACAATTAAGCAATCAGCGCCATGGGCCGGACTAACGGTGTTGTCAAGCTATGTGTTTACGTAATAGAGACCGTATGTCTTCTCAATATCACCGTCTGGCCATCTGGCATACCGTGGACCATCAGAGTCTTCCGCTCGGACCGGAAGACTCTGGTGATTGGTTAGAGAATCTCCCTCCCCTGTTAAAATTGGTGGAGGAAGATGTAAACAGAGTAACAATTCTGCCTATCAGGCAAGTAAAAACCTGGATGTTGATGCTTAGAGGAAACCCACTCACCAATCACTCGTTACTGTTTTGATTCCTGCTCACCTGTTTGAACATGGCTAAGAGTGCGAGTTCAAACTACCAACCTTGTAAACATTGAAAGCTTCTGGCTGCAGAGACCATTTGTTGAAACCGCAACAAGGTCCCACAGGAATCTTGATGCATCTTAATGCATCTTGGTTTTTGTTCACATACAACAGTCTAATCATTAATATCCAGCTTTTAAACAAATATCCAGGGCAACCACTGCTCTGTTAATTTGACTTAGTGGTAACACAGAATGCACCGCACCCTGCTGTCACTCATACTGTTTTTACTCATATCACAGTCGGCGGGGCTCAGGCCTGGGCAAGCGCGGGGCAGCCGACGCTCGCCGACAGGAGAAAATGGCCGACTCCGACAACAACCAGGATGGGGCCAACTCATCAGCCGCTCGCACTGATGAGGCATCACAAGGGGCTTCAGGTACCCATCATGTCACTTTTTCAGTTCTTGTTCGACAGTAGAGCATCTGACCTTTATTTATATGCATTTAAATCCATGGATGATGAAGAGTTTTCTGCTATATTTCTGTGAGAATTAAACCTCTTCAAGCCCACAGGGGTTTTTAAGCTCTTCCTTATAAAAGACTGATTTCTTTCTTTACTGTTTTAACTTTCACTAAGAATTTTGTTTTGGTGTCTTGTGTCCAGCTTCAAGCTCAGTTGCTGGAGCAGTGGGCATGACCACCTCTGGAGAGAGTGAGTCTGATGACTCTGAAATGGGAAGGCTTCAAGGTATATTAATCCCCCCTCTCAGATTTTCCAGCCAATCCTGCCAAGACTCACCATTTGTTGCCTATGTCACTATATTTTGTACACATACCCCTGATTTTTAATGCTATGGCTTCAGGTATAACAACTTCACAAACCGTTCTCTGTTTTACCTTTTTGTATAGAAAACCTTTCTGTTTTTGTCCCTATAGCCCTACTGGAGGCCAGGGGTCTTCCCCCACATCTTTTTGGGCCCCTGGGACCCCGCATGTCACAGCTGTTTCACAGGACCATTGGCAGTGGAGCGAGTGAGTACAACCTTTTACATCAGTGTTAAGCCATAAATAGTCTGGCATTGCCAGACCTATCTCCACAGTGCTGTGTCAGTGCTGGAGTACGGTCTGGCTGGCCAAGTTAACATTTCTGCTATCGTATTGTATTACTTTAAACCAATCATAATCGTCGTGGGTAGTGCTAAACCCCGGATGCAGCGATGTTACCCTTGCAAAATAGATAGCAGAAGGGGAGGAGAGACGCGCCGTATGGCAGGCTTTATAACCACACTGTACTTCCGGTAAGCCAGACTAAAGCCGGAGATATACTTGTTGTCTAACCGGCCGTTCGCATTGGCATCGTGTTAAATTCAGAGTATGTACATAATGAACTGACAAAACGGATGCAGGATACGTGAGGCAGCGTCATGCGTTTGTTTGCACATAATTAAAAGCAAGTATATCTCCGGCTTAAGCTCTAGTTAACTGTTGAAAAATTCTGCCCCTGTTTCCAGGCTCCAAGGCTCAGCAGTTATTACAGGGCCTGCAGGCCACTGGTGATGAGTCTCAGCAGCTCCAAGCTGCGATTGAGATGTGCCAGCTGCTGGTGATGGGCAATGAGGAAACACTTGGTGGATTTCCTGTCAAGAGCGTGGTGCCAGCTTTGGTTAGTCTTTTTTTGTTTGGTCCTTAACTTCTACTAAACATGGCTGTGCTGTAAGTTTTATGCCTCACCTACGCATTAATTTGCTGGGTTGCACATATTGCTTTGTGCAGTATGAAAATCAAAAAAGAAATTAATAGAAATGAAAGTAATTTTTGCTCTCCGTTGCCTGTGTGATATTTGACTACTACTAATCTGATTCCATATTAATACTCTCAATTTTCTTTCACAGATTACACTGTTACAAATGGAGCATAACTTTGATATTGTGAGTATGATGAACTTTTATTTCTGTAAATGTAGTTGGCTTGTTTGAGTCATTAATTTTTGTGATGCTTTTTTTGCGCGCAGATGAATCACGCCTCTCGTGCACTCACGTATATGATGGAGGCGCTCCCTCGATCCTCTGCTGTGGTGGTCGATGCTATTCCTGTCTTCCTGGAGAAGGTACGACACTGTGCTCTATCTGTCCCTAATCGCTTGTTCATTCGCAATGGTGGCTTTTTGATATGCTAATGCATTGTTCCGCCTTCTTGTGTGCAGCTTCAGGTGATCCAGTTCATTGACGTAGCAGAGCAGGCCCTGACTGCCCTAGAGATGTTGTCAAGGCGACACAGCAAAGCCATTTTGCAGGCTGTAAGTGTTGTCTTTTTGTCATACCCTGTCTCCATTAGCCGCAATTATCCACAGCAATAATGTTATCATTTCATCCCTCACAGGGTGGGCTCGCTGACTGCCTCCTCTACCTGGAGTTCTTTAGCATCAATGCTCAGAGGAACGCTTTGGCCATTGCAGCCAACTGCTGCCAGAGCATTACTCCAGATGAGTTCCACTTTGTTGCTGATTCTCTGCCACTGTTGACACAGAGACTCACACACCAGGTGCGTTTTTCACATCACAAACTATAAAATACAACACCATCACAGCAGGGGTTTGGCTCGAGTGAGGTTCCCCTTGGGACAAGTTCCACATTCCAGAAATTAAATTGATAATAAATACATGGGTAGAAATAAGAAAACAAGTTCATTTTCTTAAAATGTTGTTAGGTTTCTCAATTTTTCCACATAAGGCAGGCCTGCGTTTGATGTGACTTGGGGGGGAAACACTAGCTTTCACACTAGGTTTCTAAATGTATATAAAAAATGGAAATAATGTGAATGTGTCATTTTATCGTACAAACGGCCAGCATCTTAAATGCATTTAGGTCAAGTATGAGATGGAACATGGTTTGGTGAGGGTGCCTCGTCTGACTTGTCAATTTAAATTGAGATTATATAGATATTGTGAAAAATCCCTATTTGGTTTTATCAGATTGTATTCTACAAATTCAGACAGTGAGATTGTGCATATTGTGCATATTGTGCATACAGCTGATTACACAGTACAGATCATCTCGCCGACATCTTCTTTGTGTCAGATCATTTTCATATTTCTGCAGGAGGAATAAAATGCACCTGTTTTGTGTGACAAATTATAAACAATGACAGAAACAAAAATATAGAAAAAGTGACAATCATACATCAGTGGTTTACTTTAGGTGGAAGGCCAAAACTGAGAGAAAGAAATGTGCTTTTCTAATTTACCACCATAACTATAGACTGTATTTTTAGAGGAGTGTGTTGATCAATCATTGGAAAAGGAGTCATATTTTAATTGTACATAGTTCAGTTTGACAGAAACTACATCAATAGTTGTAGCCAGATGTTGCTCATTACAAAGATTCAGGCTCAGTTTGTAGAAGTTGCAGCAAAGTCACACAGCCTGATTTTTGTAGGCACAACACTTTAGTTTTGCCATGTAGTTCACTGCAATATTTCAGTGATTGATCCGCTTCCTTATCATAACCTCCATACATTGGTGCTTCAAATAGTATTTTTATTTCAGTCATTTCTTCCAGTGTAACCTGTTGTAAAGATTCACTAATGGCGATATGCATTAAACTCTCTTTCAGGATAAAAAGTCAGTCGAAAGCACTTGCCTCTGTTTCGCCAGGCTGGTGGACAACTTTCAACATGAGGAGGTTTGTTCCTCAATTGTTTTTAAGATACTTGCTGTTTTTTTGTGTTCTTTGCCATTTCTGCATGATCTCCTCCATTTGCCATCCAACTCCTCCTCCAACACATGTATGTGTTTAAATCAACAGAACCTGCTGCAGGAGGTGGCGTCACGGGACCTGTTGACCAACATTCAGCAGCTGCTGGTAGTGACCCCTCCTGTGCTCAGCTCAGGGATGTTTATCATGGTCGTGCGCATGTTTTCCCTGATGTGCTCCAACTGCCCCTGCCTGGCAGTCCAGCTTATGAAGCAGAGTGAGTAACACACACATATGCATATTTGTATACATTCATACTCTTATCACTAATTAGGGCATGCATTGCAGGGACTATCACACTTATAACCACTCTTTGTGTGTTGGTATAATAACAACCAAAGCAACACTTGAGCATCACTTTTAGTTGTGTCCCATTCTCCCTAAAGGGGAAATGAGGCTGTACAGAGTTGACTAAATAACTGCCTGTCTTATTCATTGGTTATGAAGCTTTAGTGAATTATTCACATTCTAGGTGTTGAGCCTTGACCTCCTATGAATATCCGAAATGTCAGTGACTTGTTTTCATTGGAGTAAAACTGAGTATATGTACACTGATTTAGTTGTGTTACTGTTCTGTAATGAGCTAACCTATTTGACACCTTCACAATTCTAGTAAAATGCATTTTGTAGTAAGATTTTTGGCAAACATGCAGTCTGTAATGAGGATCTGTGTGTACACAACTGTGTGTATTTGTGTAGCTTAGACATTCTATAGCACACTTCAAAACGTTTTCAACTTAAACAGACAAATATTTGTCTTAATTTGAATCATCTTGACTGAACTCACGTCTGTTCACATCTCATTGACTGCCTCTAAAATTTGCTTTGCTTTCAGTCTTTCAGACTTTTAACAGCAGTGAAAGAATGTTGGGCGTTGAAGATGCAAAACGGCAACTAACGACAGAAATGTGTTTGTTACCTTTTCTAAACAGATATAGCAGAAACTCTGCGTTTCCTCTTGTGTGGTGCATCAAATGGCAGCTGCCAGGAGCAGATTGAACTGGTACCCCGGAGCCCCCAGGAGCTCTACGAACTGACCTCCCTCATATGGTAACAACATCAACATTACCTGGCTTCTTTACAGTATGCTTATGGGCTAAGATCACACTGGGCAATATGGCAGAAATATTACAATATTTGGGATTCGGGGGCATTAACCCTGTAAATAGGCCTGGCAACAAGGAGAATGGTGTTTACTGAAAAATTCTAATAACTTACTTATTACTTGGAAGCCTGTAAATTGTGCTTACATTGTCCTCTGCACAAGTTACACAAACTGTATCAAATATACTCTGCCACACTGACGTGGGGCCTACAACAGTGCAACAAATGTTACTCCTGCTTCTCCCAGACCTTGAACCACAGATACAATTGTTTTGCTACAGTAGTCAACTGACAATGATGATTGTCATTTGAGTAAAAATGTCAAATGAAAAATCCAACCCATTTAATTTACTGACATTTAAACTGAATTTAGATAACATTTTGTATCTTTCTCAAACCACTCTTCTACTGACAGTGAGCTGATGCCCTGCCTGCCTAGAGAGGGCATCTTTGCAGTTGATGTAATGCTGAAGAAGGGCAGCGCCCAGACGACAGAGGGAGCCATCTGGCAGTGGAGGGATGACCGAGGACTCTGGCATCCTTACAACCGCATTGACAGCCGCATCATTGAGGTAGGAATGCATCACCCACATTCTTTATCGTTGAAACCTCAAACTGTATGATGAAATCATCATTGTGCCTTGTGTGTGTATACATGTGTTTAAAATGTTATAATTTATTCTGGTCAGTCATTCTGTCACACTACAAGATAACTGTGTGAAGGATGAATAATGGATTTCATCTATTAAAAATGTTGCATTACATTACTTGACAGCATTCAGTCTATTAACAGTGTGTCAGCATCTCTCAGTACATTTACACACACAAATATGTGGGACTTATTATCCGTATGGGATACTGATGTTGGGTGTATCTGGTGATTATCTTGCCCTGCAGACAGCACACCAGAACGGGGAGGATGAGATCAGCTTGTCAACCCTGGGCCGTGTGTACACAATTGACTTTAACTCTATGCAGCAGATCAATGAAGACACAGGAACAGCACGTGGTATCCAGAGGAAACCAAATCCTCTTGCCAACCCTAATACAGGTAATACAGATCTTTTCAAATAACAGAGATTTGTGTGAAGATGACTGTATTGTGTTTTATCCTGAAAATAAAAGCGAAACCAGAAACACTCTTTCTCAGCGCCCGATGTCTTAAATGGTGACCAAATGTTTTTTTTAGCCAGCTCCACTGAGTAGGATGGCAGCTCTAAACGGTCGAGTCTCAGCAGTTACAACTCAGTAACAGTGACCCAGTTTTCATGGCAAAAAAAGTATAAGAGATGATTAATTGTTGACTGCAGTAACAGCAGTAAATCGCCATGCATATACCGAGTGTAAGTCAGTGGTCTTTTGTCACCGTGATCCTGTCACTTTGCCCATTTCTCACACTTGGATGTTTTTTTCTGTGTTAAAGCAGCTGCTTTTATCTGAGATGAAGCAGTCAGCAGCAAGCTGCAGTCAGTCTGTTGCCGTGTCTTTTCCCTTTGTGTGCATGTATATACCTGATGTGTATAACAGCGAGGGACAGCTGAGCTGTGGCAGTCACAGTTGAGGAAATAAACCTCACCTGTTCTCTGTCTGTCTCCAGGGAGTCACCAGGAGGTTCGTCGAGAGGATGCACGAGCCCAGCTGATGAAGGAGGACCCTGAGCTGGCAAAGTGCTTTATCAAAACTCTCTTTGGGGTCTTGTATGAGGTGTACAGTTCATCCGCCGGCCCTGCTGTCAGACACAAGTGCCTTAGAGCCATCCTCAGGATCATCTACTTTGCTGATGCAGAGCTGCTGAAGGATGTGCTGAGGAACCATGCTGTGTCCAGGTAACCGTGTCCGGGATGTGGGATACTTTTAACACTGACATTAAAGCAGGATTGGGAGAGTGTCTTAAAGGAGGTTAATAACATCTTTAAAAAAATTTCAATTGTAGTCAGGGTTCAAAATTGGGACCACTAGCCAGTGGCTGGTAGATTTTGAACCAGGGGATTACTGGTGAAAGTAAATTGACCTTTATCTATTTTTTGCATGTTTGTTTCTACAGTCACATTGCCTCCATGCTATCCAGCCAGGACCTGAAGATTGTAGTGGGTTCTCTGCAGATGGCTGAGATCCTCATGCAGAAGCTGCCTGATGTCTTCAGCGTCTATTTTAGAAGAGAAGGTAGTGTATAATCCCATGGAAAACTCATGTACCATCTTGTCTTTAAATCACTGCAGTGTTCGCCTGAGCGTCTTCTAAAATGCATGACAAACATGCTTATATAGTCGTTATAAGCCAATTCAAGCCATCATCGGTGGGAAATCTCATAGTTGGAAGCTGCAATATACCACATGCAAATTGTTGATGCTTTAGCAGTTGGGATTCATACTCAATACAAAGAAAGTACTTTTTTTTGTTCAACTTGAGATCCTGTTCCACAATAGATTAAAAAAACAGTCCCCCCTATCTAAACGTCCATTAGGGAAAAAGGTCTCCTGCAGTTTAACATTTTATTTCCTTGCATTGTCGACATTGTTGCTGTGTGTTATGCTAATTTTGAAGGCTTCAGAAACGTTCCAATTGCCCGTCTATCTCCGTTCTCTTCCAGGTGTGATGCACCAGGTGAAGAACCTGTCAGAGTCTGAGAGCTTTCTAGTCACTAGTCCCCCAAAGGCTTGCCCCAGTGGTACTGCCAGTTTGTGCACTACCACCATCAGCACTGCATCCACCACATCTGCTAATAATGCAACTCCTGATCTGGGCTCACCCAGCTTCCAGCACAGCATGGACGACTCTCTGGACCTCAGCCCACAGGGGTGAGTAGTATGTGGCCGTGTGGGACTTTGGTTTGGCTGTTTACAGGTGTATTTTAAAAATGAAGTTTCTAACACAGGCCCAGTAGTAGTGTAGTGTCACACTGGAAACTGGAAACTCATAAACAGAAATTGCATCCTGTGTTGAATCACATAAACAGTTTTGTTGCCTGACAGCTAGCTCTACAAATGATCTTGGAAACTGATAAACAGTGTATACTGATATGTATGTATGCGTGTCAAGTGTTATTGTAATGAATTAATGTACAAACAGACTTGTTCTTTACCCCCCAAGAGCATTATAGTAATTATTCTTATAATTATCAAGGCGGTTAAGTGATGTCCTAAAGAGAAAACGGCTACCTAAAAGAGGGCCCAGAAGGCCCAAATACTCTCCCCCAAGAGATGATGATAAAGTAGACAATCAGGGTAAGTTAAAGTGTTACTGTCACTGTGTGTGTACGTGTGTGTTTGTGTGTGCATTCACATGCATGTGTGCATGTGTGTGTCATGTTTAAAGATCCCCACTAGACACTTGTTGAGGCACCGGAGACACTTTTTAATATCATGGTTTTATTTATTTTACAGCACTGAGTTTTTGCCAGCCAGCTAACACCTGCACTAGCATTGAGTGAAAAACCCATCACTTTGTAACTACAAGATTAATCTGGCTTACTTTATACACAGTGCAGGGATACAAGCCTGACAGGCCCCTTCCCCTATTTCCGCTATCAATTTCTTTTCTTTTAATTTAATGACAAAACATTTTTTTGCACAAAACATTTCGTACTCATACGTTTTCATGAGGTCCAGTACAATGTAGATGGAGGGCACCGTCACTGCGAGCGGGGCTTAGCGCCAGCCAAGACGACTGTGATTGGTTTAAAGAAATACAAATAAGCAGCAGAAGAAGAAGCTATCCCAGAGTGAAAACGGAGCCAGACCATATCGTCTGGCATTGCGAGACTACTACAAGATTGACAGCAGATTGAGTTGTTCAGCATTGGCAGATTTATCAATAATTTCTTGAAGCACATTTGAGTGGTTACGTATTGAAATGGCATTTTGTGGTCTTGGGTACATTGTCAACCAACAGATAACCCTCCTAATCTATCTTTTGGGTTCTTTACAGCCAAGAGCCCTACCAGTACTCAGTCACCCAAATCATCCTTCTTGGCCAGTCTTAATCCCAAGACATGGGGCAAGCTGGGTGCCCAGACCAACAATGCCAACTCCGAGCCCTCACGCACAGCGGGGGTGAGTGGCCTGGCAAGGGCACCTCCCAAGGACTCAATTTCAAATAACAGGTACGATGATGAGAGTTAATGATGGTTTCCCTGTTTTCCACTCCTGTATTATCCAAATCACTCGTTTTCTTGTGACTGATGTAAAATGTTAATGCAGAATGACCAGTCACTGATTGTGGTGGTAATATGTGGATCACCGTGTGTAATCTGGGAAATGTTTTTTTTTATTGGTTTGCAGAGACAAAATAAAAGCCTGGATCAAAGAACAGGCAAGTAAGTTTGTGGAGCGCTACTTCAACTCTGAAAATGTGGACGGCAGCAACCCTGCACTGAATGTACTCCAGAGACTTTGCACAGCCACGGAGCAGCTCAGCCTGCAGGTAAAACACCCCCCCCCCACTACTGAACTACAAGCATAACATAACATCCCCAACAATAAGGACATGTATTGCTGTTTGATCTGAAGATAAATAGAGAAACCATCCTCCCGGAACCGTCCCGAAATACAATCTAAACCGTCCCCAAATGAATGTGGCCCGTCCCGTTATATATATATATATATATATATATATATATATATAAAATGTGTAAAAGGTATTTGGTCTCATTTATATGCAAATGAAAAATGATGCGCCCACAAAAAGCTTGATGCACCGTTAGCTGGTGCATCTGAGTTGAGGAGCTGCCGGATAAGACATGGGGAGAGGTGCAGCCTGTTGCTATGGATACAATGTGATGAGATATGTCATTGCAGCCTTGTTGTCCCATAGGGGATGAAGAGGAGTAAGTTAAGTAAGTGGTTCACTTTTAGTAACATCACTTGAGCTGTTGCAGAGTTTTAACTCCTCATTAACATAACGTTATCGTCCGCTTACTCACTGTAATGCTGCTCACTCATTAGCTAGCGGTAACTGTAATGTAATTTTAGCTAAGCTAAGTTACTGTAGGCTAACGTTAACATTAATGCAGTACTAGCAAACTTACCTCATTGACTTGGGTTGAATTCTCTGCTGCAGCTGTGGCTGTCGTAAGGTCAGATGCTGGCGGGTCAGGATCTGACTGCTGTGCGTTTAAAATATTTCAGTATTCCACCACGGGACGCCATTGATATTGTTTCATAATAACGCCACTCAGACAAATACCAGCGATGACAGGCGTCTGATGGGATTTCGCGGGTCGAGCTTTGTGTTGTGTGTGTATTTACGCGTGTGTATTTATGTTCTCAAGGAACTGTGAGCTACACAAACGTGCAGTCAGTTTAATTTTCATCACTGTTCATTGTTAACGTTGGCAGGTTTGTTTTTCTTTCAACTCTCATCCCAAATTCGTCCCAGATCCTATTTTTTCGATGACAGGATGTCCTTAAGCTCAAGCCTGGATACAGATACTTAAATTGTGTTTGTTTTGCTAAAATTGACTGTATAAAGTAATGTTGTAAACGTCTGCACTGAGATATTTTTCTGATGATGCGTTTGTGTTCCTGTTTTCCCAGGTGGATGGTGGTATGGAGTGCCTGGTGGAGATCTCCAGTATCGTATCAGAATCTGATGTGTCGTCTTTTGAGATCCAGCACAGTGGGCTGGTGAAGCAGCTCCTGGTCTACCTGACCTCCAACACGGACAGGGACTTGCTCAGCCGTGACGTGCGGCTCAAGAGGTTCCTCCACGTGTTCTCTGGCTGTCCGGTGAGAGACTAGAACTAGAATGTTATATTACCGTACAGCGTCAAAGAATTTTATGACTTTGGCCGTCTAAATATTCCAAATTAAATTTTAACCTCCTTTTTATTTTTTTCCTCCTCTCGTTTGGTTTGCAGGTTCCAGGAATGGAGCCTGTGGGTCGTCTGGACCCGACAGAGAACGGTCCGTACCTGGCACTGGTGCACAAAATGAACAGCTGCCTGAGCCAAATGGAGCAGTTCCCTGTCAAAGTGCATGATTTCCCCAGTGGAAACGGCAATGGCAGCAGGTCTGTGGCTTTATTACTTTATCTTTTGATCCAAGTAACTTAATATTTAAACACTTGTATTCAGCTATGAAACGGCACAGTTTTGTATACATTTTTTAGGAGTGTTTTTTTTTTAATGCGTCTCTCCAGGGGCTCTCAGGCACTGAAGTTCTTCAACACACATCAGCTCAAGTGTCAGCTGCAGAGACACCCAGACTGCACTAATGTTAAACAGTGGAAAGGCGGCCCTGTGAAGATAGACCCCCTGGCCCTGGTGCAAGCCATTGAGAGATATCTTGTTGTCAGAGGTGAGGGACTGTCGTTGACTACTACGTGCCACCAACAGCTCATTTTAAACAGGAAATTCTCCTGTGGTGCCTTGTGGTTATTTTTCCACATTGTCCAAATGTTTTTGAAATGGGTTGTTCAGTGTTTCTTTAGTTGGTTGCTAACTTGAAATGTCTGTGCAGGGTACGGGCGAATCAGAGAAGAGGATGAAGACAGCGATGACGACGGTTCAGATGATGAAATCGATGAATCACTGGTACGTGATACCGTTCCATGGGGCCAATTTTAATTTTTCATGTTGTACACACTTAATCCTGTGTTGATGTGTATTGATGATGATACAGTGACAATTGTATTTTCTTTTATATTGAGGTACAGTATGTTGTATTTGTAGTGTTGATGCCAGAACTATTACAGAGTTATGTTCTGTTGATGGTTATGTATATTACATTGGTAATGGTGATGTTGACAATATTTAATGTCCATTATATTATTTATAGCCCCTGTGGGGTTATGGTGGACACTGAAGCCTGGAGCTTAAATGACTCGGAACAATTCTTAACTGTGCACAGGTTTAAGCCACCCTGGGCACGTGTTTATGTCATCTGCTGTATGCTTCTATTTATATTGTATGTACTATGTTTTGATGTGTGTTTTATGCTTGCTGCAGCACACATTGCTCACTTGGGACAAATAATAAATTGACGTGACTTGAGATCTAAGTCCTATCACTTCAGTGTTATCAATGAAGCATATATGTCATTTATTGTTCACCCAGGCGGCTCAGTTCCTGAACTCTGGCAGCGTTCGTCACAGACTACAGTTCTACATTGGTGACCACCTGCTACCGTACAACATGACCGTATACCAGGCTGTACGGCAGTACAGTCTTCAGGCAGAAGAAGAAAGGGAGTCGACAGACGATGAGGCAAACCCACTTGGGCGAGCCGGCATCTGGACCAAAACGCACACGATATGGTAAAAAGCTTTTAAAACTTTTTGAATTTTAACTGGTGCTTTATGTAGTCTTATTTTTTTTTTTTCTTGCAGAAGAGTTCTTGTGCCTCTAAATTTGTCTGTTCAGCATCTCACAACTTTCTTAACCTTCACTGTCATGTTTGACACAAAAGAGCGACGTTTTTTGGGATTAGTTTGTTTGAATCTCATTAGCCAGCCCTTGAAGGGTCAGAAGAATAAAAAAAAAAAGTCTCATCATTTATTCTAGCAGTGTCTAGCCATGCAGATTTATTTGCCAAGTTTTTGAGTGCAGTGGGAAGTAGGCTGCATTCAGACCAAGAATCGCAATCAGGCGATTCGCCGCAGGGTCGTCCGTCAGTGTGGGAGTGTCACTTATGGCCCATTTGTGTGATGTCCTGTTGTCACCCCCAATGTAGCACAAATGGACTTCATAATTCACACTCATTGTTTTCCGTCGGAGTGTTGTTGTGATCCCGAGATTTACGACCGCACTTGAAGGCAGCTTCATTTCACAGCATCACGGAGAAAGAGAGAAAAAAAAGACGAGGGACCGTGCATTGTTTTGCAGCTTTTTAATCAGCTGTTACATGGACTCCTGGGCAGATAAGTGCATGTGTTTCATTTTTTACATGTTACATGATTGGTCACCACAGCGTGACATCGGGTTGCATTTCTCCAAAAGTTGAATCTGTTTCAACTTTTCGCCGCAGGCCACTGCATCTTTTTTCGGCACCCATCGCCGCAGCCTAACAAAAATAGTGCAGTCAGTGCAGTTACTCCTTAAAATGTTCAGTCTTGTCACAAAGTTGAAAAGTTGAAAGGAAAAGCTGATGTACATGCTCATCAAAGCTAAATGTCCCGTGTTGTTTCCTGACAGGTATAAGCCTGTGAGAGAGGACGAGGACGGCAGCAAAGACGCTGTGGGTGGAAAGAGGGGCCGAGCCCAGACTGCTCCCACCAAAACGTCACCTCGCAACGCCAAGAAGCAGGATGAGCTGTGGCATGGTGAGAGTCTTAAATATCTCATGGTGAAGGATTTCTCAAACTAGCTTCAACAGCTAGCTCTGAGAAATGACAGCTGCTGGTCCAGTGCAGATTTAGGCAAACCATGCAGCAGCTGCATAGAAACTGTTGTACCTGAACTGTGTATGTAAGGATTGAACATTGTCAGAGTATGGGCTCTGCAAATTTATTTCTAACTGGGCAATTCTTAGTTATTATGTTTGCAAATCAAAATGCAGTTCAGTGACCAGAACAAGAAGATTTAATCACACAGCTTCTCATCATCTGAATCTGTACAGTCCACCTCATTGCTACTGTTGATTCCCGTCACTTCCAGATGGTGTGTGTCCCAGTGTCATCAATCCCTTAGAGACATACCTCACTTCGGAGCCACCAGAGACCATAACCTTTGATGACCCCTCTTTAGAGGTCAACCTGCTGCTGAGGGTCCTGCACTCCATCAGTAGATATTGGTTCTACTTGTATGATGTAAGTATCAAGAGAAAGTCAATTAGTTTATGTACAAGTCTGTACCTTATCTTGCTCTTTATCTCTAAAATTGGTGATGGAGTTTAGAGTTTAGGTGTGAACATTGCGCCAGATTGGTGCGTTTGGGGTCAATGAGTAATTAAGGTGATTTAACACTTAAACATACAATATGTAATATTCTGCCGCTTGGGGTCTCACAGTCAAGATAATAACAAAGGCCAGTTATTGTGGTCAGCTTCTCCCTGTTTGGATTACTTCAGTGTTCATTGTTCAGGAGATTTTTACCAGGAGCTGAATTATTCACAGAGGTCTCCTCTCCAAAACAAAACAAATGGACCCGGTGGTTTTAACTGTTAAGAACACTGAATAATGCAGTTTCATGTTAAAAACAGTTTCTTCCAGGGGTTCAGCTTCCGGTGGAGTCTCTATTGTGAAAAGTGTGCTCACTTTTTTTCTCTGATAACTTCAGATCCAGACAGATATATAGTTTAAAGCCACCAAGATCTAAAAAGTGTATTGTAAAAATGTGGCTTGAAACCAGATAAAAAGTTAATTTCTGACTAATTTTCACGACTCCTTTGCGGACCCTGACACATGCACAAAGGGGATGTGATGACGCAATTGACAGGCGTTCTGCGTATGTGACCTAAAGACATGGCGCATGTCCTGATTAAAATGACAGATTTTTCTGGGTTTGAACTTTGTTGGAAACATTTAGGAAAATGTAAGTACACAACTCAACAAAATATAGACAATTTAATGCGGAAATGTTACATATTATACGTTTAAAGCTAGCCTTGAAAAGTTAGGGGGAGTTTTGTGACATAAAATAAACAAATAACATGAATATTTGTGGTTGTTTTGCAGAATGCTGTGTGTAAGGAAATCATCCCTACCAGTGAGTTCATTAACAGTAAGCTGACAGCCAAAGCTAACCGTCAGCTACAAGACCCGCTGGTCATCATGACGGGAAACATCCCTACTTGGCTCATTGAGCTCGGAAAGACCTGGTAAATGTTTCATACTTGGAATTTGATCAGTCACCTGTATTGTACATCTTGACTACATAATTGCTCTTGGTGTTGATGTTTGGCTTATATGACGTTGTTATCACATACATTATTCTCTCTTTCTCTCTACAGTCCTTTCTTCTTCCCCTTTGACACCCGGCAGATGTTATTCTACGTAACTGCCTTTGATCGCGACAGAGCCATGCAGCGCCTACTGGACACAAACCCTGAGATCAACCAATCAGATTCTCAGGACAGCAGAGTTGCACCACGCCTTGACAGGAAGAAGGTACAATGTGTCGCCATATTGAACTGTTGTACTTTCTGTTGCATTTTATGGAATCCTCCAATTGTACACACAGTGTATCTGTCATCAGATTGTATTGTATCTGAATGGAATTTAAAGTATGTCCTCCCTTATTATAATCTTTTAAAAAAAAAATGTTTTTGGTACCTATTTTTGTTTTTAAAGATGGCTCTATACACCTGGCTTGAAGCTCATCTCTTTCCTCCCTTATCTTGTGTTTTCAGAGGACGATAAACCGCGACGAGCTGTTAAAACAGGCCGAGTCTGTGATGCAGGACCTCGGCAGCTCCAGGGCAATGTTGGAGATTCAGTATGAGAACGAGGTACCTGTAGTATCTGTTATCTTAAAACTGAATCGCGACTCTTGCTTTCCATTCAAGTGTTTTTTTTGGAGAAGCGTTTGTAATATTTTTTTATCTTCGTCCAGGTCGGCACAGGTCTTGGTCCCACTCTGGAGTTCTACGCTCTGGTGTCTCAGGAGCTCCAGCGGGCTGATCTCGGCCTGTGGAGGGGCGAAGAGGTCACGCTGGCCAATCCTAAAGGTACACACCCTCAGACACACACACACAGGCTTATGGCCGGGTATTGCCTACAACCTCACGATACATATCGCAGTACACGTTGATTTTGAATAATGACCATGTCACACACAGAATTTACTACAACAGCTGTTCTTTATTATTCTGTACAACAGCGATCACACAACATAAACGCTTAAAATTCAGGCCCACAGAGATCTTAAAAGAAATCTTTATATCCTGTTTCTAATCCCAGAGTTATTAATAAATGGAAATATTTACAGCATTTGCTGCTGTATTGGTACAGTAGCATCTGTATCGATACATGTGGGAGTATGTCACGATATATTGATTTTTTTTTAGCACAGCCCTACACAGGATGTGATGAAAAGCATGTCATGTTAGCCTTTACTTTTCACAAATACAACGTGAGACAGAAATGTACCAATAAAGTATTTTTTGTGCCACACTGATCATGTTTGGGCTTCTTATTGATCAGACATTAGTAAAAGGTAATTTTAGGGATGTCTTCAATGATGGGCCCATGATTCGACAGTTTTCACTCTAAATATGATTGCATATTGAGTGAAGGTATATGTAGTACTCTAACCATACTTGTGTCTCTGCCCCAACAGGAAGCCAAGAGGGAACGAAGTACATGTTCAGCTCCAGAGGACTGTTTGCTGTTCCCTTCGGCAGGACAACCAAACCAGCACACATAGCCAAAATCAAAATGAAGTTCCGTTTCTTAGGAAAGCTAATGGCCAAAGCCATTATGGACTTCAGATTGGTAACAGTCTCTATTTTCTGTTCCATCTTTAACCAACTAATATTTTCACCCGATCATTGGCATTCAGAAATGTTCTTCTGCCAGCTGCATCTTATTTAGACCTCCTGCTGTAGTAAGAGCTTTCTGGCATAACCAAGGTATCAGATACATTGTTAATATTTCAAATATTGGTCCTTGATATCCGAGACATCTAACAGCATTTAAAACATTGCGTGCCTTTTTATGGACATGTGTTGCCAAAATGTGTTTTTATTGT
>JAOVVB010239922.1:0-22277 GCA_028570985.1 Heterobranchus longifilis | reverse complement strand
TCTGTGTGTGTGTGTGTGTGTGTGTGTGTGTGTGTGTGTGTGTGTGTGTGTGTTTGTTTTCAGGACAACATGGGACCTGACCTGAACTCCCCCCTCTGGCGCCGCCCCCATGTTCACGCCTCCTGTCCGTACAGCACGGTGCAGCTGGTCCTGGTCGTCATGGTAACCGCCTCCCTCAGCGGCGTCACGTTGCTCGGCAACACGCTGGTCATCCTGTCCGTCAAAGTCAACCGCCGCCTGCGCACCGTCAACAACTACTTCCTGTTGAGCCTGGCGGCGGCCGACCTGGTCGTCGGCGGTCTGTCCATGAACCTGTACACGCTCTACCTGCTGCGGCGCCGCTGGCTGCTGGGCGCCGCCGCCTGCGACCTGTGGCTGGTGCTGGACTACGTGGTGAGCGGCGCGTCCGTCCTCAACCTGCTGCTCATCAGTCTGGACCGCTACTTCTGCATGACGCGTCCGCTCAGCTACCCGGCGCGCCGCACGCCCGCGATGGCCGGCGCCATGATCGGCGCCGCCTGGCTGCTGTCCTTCGTGCTGTGGACGCCCGCCATCCTCTGCTGGCAGACGCTCGGCGGCAAACGCGTCGTCCCCGACGGCGAGTGTTACACCCGGCTCCTGGCCAGTCCCGCCGTCACTCTCGGGACGACGCTGCCGTCCTTCTACCTGCCGGCGCTCGTCATGGTCGCTCTGTACGGCCGCCTGTCCGCCGCCAGCCGCGGTCGGCTGAACGCCCTGCGGGCGGAGCACGGCGCCCTGCGGGCGTCCAGTCCGTCCGTGAGAGACTTCCTGTTGAAGCGCCGCAGCTGTGTGACGAGCGACCCGGGCTCCGAGCTGTCTGTCAACCAATCAGAGTCCAGCACGCCGCGGAGGACCCGTGGCGACGCCGCCGAGCCTCCGCAGTGTCACCCCCGGGCCGCCGCCGCCGCCGCCGTTCACCACGCCGTCGACGAAGACTCCAACAAGATTGAGACGGACTCCTCGTCCAACGCCGACCTCCACAGGACGGCGTCCGCCGCCTTCTCCGTGTGCCCCAGCTTCAGGTCTCAGGAGAGGCGGCGGCGCCGCGTGATGGCGAGGGAGAGGAGGGTCACCAAGACCATCCTCGCCATCCTGCTGGCCTTCATCCTCACCTGGACGCCGTACAACGTGATGGCGGTGGTCGCCGCTTTCTGTCACGTGTGTGTGCCGGACGCGCTGTGGACCGCCGGCTACTGGCTGTGTTACATCAACAGCGCCATCAACCCGTGCTGCTACGCCCTCTGCAACGCCACCTTCAGGACCACCTTCTGCAGCCTGCTGCGCTGCCGCCGCCACGCAGCGCGGTGACGCTGCCGCCGCCACGCAGTGATGCTGCAGATCCAGCAGGATCCAGCAGGAGCTGCAGATCCAGCAGGAGCTGCAGATCCAGCAAGAGCTGCAGATCCAGCAGGATCCAGCAGGAGCTGCGTGTCTGCTCCTCTCAGCTGCTGCTGGTTGTTTTCCTTTGTCGGTGACATCACTGTGGAGCAGTGCTCTGATTGGATAACACTGCTCCCTGCTGTCTGCTGCCGTTCAGCAGGAAACAACATGGCGGTCCTCAACTTTCTGTCTAAACAAGCCGTCAAAATCTATTTCTGAAAACATTTTAACAGAAGAAGAAGTTTCTGATTTATGGAAACATTTGACTCTAATATGTCAAGAAAATGAAACAAGAATTTAAACAATGTTCACATTTCTGTTCTGGAACATTTATGACATTTAGATATATTTAATATTTATATAATATATTGCATATTTAAACATAAAACTGCAGAAAACTTGTAATATCAGCATGAAACTTCCCCAGTGTATTACTTCCATTAAGACAATTATTGTTTCATTATTTTATTTGTTGACATGCTCCAAGAAAATAAACTCACCATAACTCATAATACATGTGTGTTCTAATAATCTCATGTGTAATCTAATATTAAACATTTTAGCATCAGTTTCTATTGTTGTCTGCAGCAGACAGGCCTGGCCCCGCCCCCTGCCTGGCCCCGCCCCCTCTCCACCTGTTTCTACTCTGTAATCAGCTGTTCTCATTTAGCGTTTCATTTGCACGTGCGCTCTGTTTGTCCGTGCTGTTTGTGGACACGTGCAGCTGCACGCGCTGCTCTCCCTCTGCCTCACCTGCTGCTCCCACAGGTGAGATGGTTTCTGTAGTAATTCTGTGAAATGTGCATGTATGTGCTGATGTATGTGCTGATATATGTGCATGTATGTGCTGATCCATCATGGCTCCTGAAACAAGATGGCGGCCGTCTGCAGCTGCAGGATCAAAGGCCCGTTTAGTTTTTAACTCTTCATTTCTTCAAAGTTCACAGACTGAGCAGCATTATATTCATATTATTATTATTTATATATTATAGTTTATTAGTTTACTGACAGCAAAGAATTAATGTGCAACATTTAGTCACATTTCTAGTTGTTTCATAAAATCTTTTCTGTCTGTAGTTATTTTGTCAATTTGCATCTATTTTTAGTTATTTTGCATCTATTTTTAGTTATTTTGCATCTCTTTATGGTGGTCTTGTAAATATTTGTAGTAGTTTTACGTTGTTGTTTCTGTTTGTACTCACGTTGTTTCTCTGTTGTTTTGTGTTTTTGTTTTTTACTGTGAGAGTTTTATTATTATTTCTTTAAACTCTTTTTATTTTTTTAAAGTTGAGTTTTCAGCGGGAGGACGGAGAACAAACATCGGAGCCTGCAGCGTTTGACGACAGTAAGCATCCATCATTGTTTACTCCGTATGTTGTTGTTTATGTTGTTGACCTGTGCTCTTTATACAGAAGCTCCAAAATAAACAGAAATAAATGCAGACATAATTACAGAAATTACTTGATGTGTAACAATTAGAAAACTCTTGTTTTTACCGACACCTGGTGGCCGTTCAGAGAACTGCAGCATTCTGCTCTCAGTAACACCAGCAAATATCCAACACACACATATACATTTAAAGTCTGTGGTGGTCTGTGATGGTCTGGTGGTCTGTGGTGATCTGTGGTGGTCCGTTCTGTCTGGTGGTCTGTGGTGGTCTGGTGGTCTGTGGCGGTCTGGTGGTCTGTGGTGGTCTGGTGGTCTGTGGTGATCTGTGGTGGTCTGGTGGTCTGTGGTGGTCGGGTGGTCTGTGGTGGTCTGTGGTGGTCTGGTGATCTGTGGTGGTCTGGTGGTCTGTGGTGGTCTGGTGGTCTGTGGTGGTCTGTGGTGGTCTGTGGTGGTCGGGTGGTCTGTGGTGGTCTGTGGTGGTCGGGTCTTTTTTTTCAGGTAAATCTCCGACAGGTAAGCCTCATTTTTGTATGACAACCAAACAATAGAAAGATGTTTTGATAAATTAGGTTTACAAAAGTCAAAGTGAAATAATGAACAATATAATCATAATGAGTTTCAGAAGAATTAAATAGAAACGGTACATAATGCTCAAAAACTGTAAAAGATATCAAAACATAAAAGTCTTAAAGTTGAAATGACGTCTGTGGCTCAACGTTTGCAGAAACGGCAGCTTTTAAAGATTATCTCCCGTGACTTTTATTGTAAAAAAAAATATGAAAAAGGCTTAATATTTTAAAAAGTAACAAAAGTAAAAAACAAACATTGAAAACAAATAGAAATGTCGTTAAAGAGTTGAATATTGAGATATTTGAATAGTTTCTGTCGCTGAAACTATTTAGTGACTGACTAATAAACTTCAGGAAAACAAAGCTGCTGAATCAGCATTCACACGAAATACATTTAAAAAGGTGTCGGATTAATATTGCTGCAGTAACGTTTTTTTCAAGAGACTCTACAAAAGCTGTGTGTCATTTTAAGTGTGTGTTGTGTTTTCGGTTGGCTGCCGCGCCTCCGTATCTGTCTGTTTGTATGATCTCTGAAGTCGTAGCTATGGCAACATGCTGCGCTGTTACGATCGGAGCAAAGTTAAAAACAAGCGACGATGTCGGGCGACAGTGAGAAGTCGACGTACGCCTCACAGCTGAGAAACCGTGTTTTTTCGTTCCGTGACGCCAGATGAAACCCGCGCTGACTGAAAGGTCTGGACCTCTACAGAAGGTAAGTGACAAAATGTCTGTTTATCTTCCCCCAGAAGGAAACCAAACAATAGAAAGATAAATTGTGTTTAAAGTGAAACAACAACCAATATAAACACTACTTGTTTAGGTTGGAAAAAACCACGGTCAGTTAAAATCACTACTTCTGTGTTATAAAGAGAATGCATAAAATGTAAAAGATAATACTGGACACATTCAGGTGGGTGACTTACAACATACATGACCCTAACCGGACTTTCTTGGTCTTTTATTTTATGTAGCCTCATTCCTCGTTTCGTATTGAATCTGTGCAAGACTTCAGGAAACACTGGAGCACTCGACAGGGCGGACCCCACGAAGTTCCACGATGTCGAACGATATTGAGAAAACAGTCTCTGCACGACGCACAGCTTGATAACAGCGTTGGTCTCGGCGGCGCTCATTTGATCGATTTGCATTTCCAACTGAATTTCACTTTGATTGAGCCGATTTTGAAACGTCTGGATGCTGGTAAGCTGCTTAAGTTATGTGTCATAAACATTTTTGCAACCTAACGAGGTTATAAACTGTGTTTACAAAAGTTAACTTGAATTAATGATAATCAGAATGAGTTTTAATAAGTAGTTATGAGTTTTAGAAAATAACTTGTATAATTAGTATGGTTTTCAGAAATGTAACAGTACATAATGTTAAACAGTACATTATAAAATATGCAGAATATGTTACATCAGTATGACTGTGATGTATGGCAGGTGGATTAATTATGAATTGCAGGTAATTTCTCTATCAGCCGCCATGCCATGTATGTTCAGATTTAGGTTTAGTTTTGGTGCCTTAACCCTTTTTCTTTCAGAAGACCTCTTCCATGTTGGACAACAAGTACTGGACACTTCTGTCCAGGAAGATGAAGTCCCGAGGGTACCTCGCTGTCCTGAAGATGAGAAGAGGACCACAGTGACCTGACTGTACGACACCTCACAAGCCAGTGGAATAAACACTGAAGACCTATCATCTCCTGGAGTTATTCCAGAAGCTCCTGCAGTGATACTTCGACAAGTTCGACATGTGTTTCGCCTGCGGGAACTTCACCGCCGACGTCCTGGCCACGGCAAGTGACTGGAAGATGCAGGCAGACCTTTGGGCGCAGCTCAAATTCCCAGAGAAGATTACCCTCACCAGCCTCACCCGTGTCCTGTTGTCCTCTGGTCTAAAGGTACCAGGCAGGTGGTGCTTATCGTGTTTATAGCACCCTGGGAAGAGAAGACAGAAGAGGCACATGAGCACAGAAATATCAGGCCCTCATCTTAAAGAGCCAACAGAATGGATGGAAGGCCTGGAACCTGCCGGTGGAAGTTGACTTTGCAGGGGCATTGCCGAATAGTCACTCTGGAGAACTCTCAGATTTCTAGGCATTGAAGTCCCAGTGAGGAAGCGGTTGGTAGCCAACATCACCAAGCAGGCAGAGACGGCATCCCGGTGAATCTGGATAAAGCAGAAGAAACGTGGCAGAGATAACCTGGGACCGTAGTTGGTAGAGCTCATATGTTTGGGATCAAGCCCCATGGCTTTCTGGTTTTTTTTGGACCCATTGGTTTCCAGTGAATAAGAACCCCCCATCAGTAGTTGCCTGAAGACTAGGATTGAGCTCACATAGTTAGTTGTACATATGTTGTAGTTGGCTTAGGTTGGAGGGGGACTCCAGTATATTTGTGTTGGCCTCCTTATGGTTTTGTTAACACACATTGGGATTCAAAAAGAGAGGGTTCAAAGATGAAGTGCATGCAACCAACAAGTAATGTGCAATGCACAGGGAAACTTGGTGAGAGGCCGGGGCAGGAGTCGAACCACAGTCTCCAGGCATGTGATGAAGAGGGGGACAGGAGCAGCATTGCTGATGGATCAGAGGAGACGAGGCACCAGAAGGAGAGTGAAGATGCGCACCTGGGGGAAAGACCCAGTTAACTCTCCTGCTGCAGCAGCAAAGAAGGAATGGGAGATGTTTGATAATGACGTGAACCAGGTGCTGGAAACGGTGATTGCAGGAGACGTGGGGAAGACGCTCAGTGGAAGCTGAGGCCATGGTGGTGGATGATCTGACCCAGGGGGAGCATGTAGATTATGAAGAGGAGGGGACTGAGCACAGAGCCTTGTGGGATGCCTAGATTTGTGTGTTGTATCAGGTTTGGTTAATGGTAAGGGTTTTATTAGTGTCATGTAGTCGGGGTATGATGCAGGCACCGGCCTGAATGGCAGAAGCCAACATCCCCAAACAGGCCGAGGTGGCTTCCAGGTGGATCTGGATAAAGCGGGATGAATGGTGGCGGAGCCAACCTGGTGATGGGCTGACGGCGTTGTGGAATGGTCGACAGCGGGGGTTCTGCAGGACGCTGGTCAAGGCTTTCACTGAAGAGTGCAATGGTAAGACATTTCAGCTTTGTATTTCTCTCAAAATGAATTGGTTAATGTAATTATTTATAGCTAATGTCCGTTTTTAATTATGTAAGCTAGGGGTCTCATTTAGATTCTATCTAGCAGCCTGCAGCTAAAGACACAGTGTAATGCTAGCTTACCAGTATGTTTCAGCTGCACTTTTCGAGACACCATGACCACTGCCAGAGTCAGATCATTTGACAACTGTAAACAACTGCTGCCCTGAAGTCACTGGTGTGGCAACATTTGCCTTCACCATAAGTTGTGCAAACAAACAATGAATGGTAAATTAGCATGTGGTTGTAAACAGGACTGCAGGGTGCATTCATGTGCACCTTGTAAAGTCATGGTGCATTCAGGTGTACCTCACAAAATTGGAGAAACTCGAGCTGTTGTAAAGTAACTTTCTGCTATCTAGTGGCAGTGCTGAAAAAAACTTAAATTTGAAAGTCAAAATGTGGATTTGGACAATCGTGACACCTCTACTGTAAACTGAATTTTGCAACACAAAGCTGTGTGTGTGTGTTGCAGTCTTCTTCAGAGGGGTCATCTTCATCATGTCTGAACAGTCATCAAGCTTAAATCTCACAAAAAACAGCTGATCGAAGGACCCACTGACAGCAACATTTCAAGAGATGTAAGTTACCTTTAAACTATGTTTTAACTGCATTTGCAGTTAACCTATATTTTCTTTCCAATATTCAATATCTTTACATTTGAAAATTACCAAAAAAAATGTTCATAAGTACTAGAAGAAGTAACAACAAAATGCAGGTGCAATCACAAAGTTACCACACAGTTGGTAAACTACTCACCCTAATTATGTTCCTGTAGGTCGGGGCTGTAGATGGGGGGGCCTTATTGCCTTAGTGATTTTTTTAAATATCCGGTATGAAATTACATCAGGTGTCACCTATCCCTAATGACTGTGGGACCTGCCCATTCCCTTATTTAGGCTATATATACGGCCATCCCTCCACATGTTCTCATTTATGTACCTGATGAAGACCAGTCTGGTCAAAACGTTGTACGATTAATAAATTATCTCACTTTGGGAGCATTGAAAACAGTGTGCGGATATCTCATCTTTTTTCTCTGCACTGATTTTTATCCTGCACCTGTTAAAATTCCTGTTTGGATGTGCGTGCACTCTCTTGGACTGCAATGAGTCTAAAAACCCACAGAATGATTTGAAAAATGGCCAACAGTAAAGTTTATGTGATTCACATTTTGTTTGTAATAAATGGATCCTTCAAGTGAAAGTAATTACTATTTTGTTCATTCTTATTTTGTAGTATGGGACTGTGAGGCGGCTGCTCGTCTTGCCTTCAACATCCGAGGACGAGAGGACCAGAGTTAGATCGGATGCTGCTGACCGCCTGATGAAGTTCCTGAAGGTACAGTATGTTCTTAGAATTTTATTAATTTGTGTTTCACTTTGGATTTGGCTTTCAAGGGCCGATACCGATTTTTGAGATGGCAAGGAGGCTCGACGTGATGCACGTTTATTTTTACTTTAGGGCCAGTCAGTCGGTCCACAAAAATGTTTCAACCCTCTTTGGTTGCCACAGTTTTTGCCTGAGGAGGCTGTAATTTGGCAAGGATGTCAAGTGTGTGGGTGTGAAGATGTGTGTTTGTGTTCATGCCAATTGGCTTAAAGGGGGTGTGGCAGTGGGAGTGGCCTATTGCAAAAGGCGCATGGCTTCTAAACGGATTTACGCACCATGGCCAAACTCATGAACTGTTTGTCGTAGACTCTTGGGAGGCATCACTGCACTCAGCACAGTTTTTGTGCTCGCCCTGCCACCATGTTTTAGCCACGCCACTTTCATAACTCCTAAACCGTTTGTCATACAGCCTTGGAGGAGGCGTCATTGGACCCAGGAGCAGTTTTTCTTTTTATTTGATTCTCCTTCACCAATTGACACACAGATGATCTCTTACAACTTATTTCTCTGACCATGATTTGTTTTTGAGAAAAAAAAATCAGTTTACGATGCATCTGGACGTTTATAATGACGTGATGCCTCAGAGGAATGTAAAATTGTATCTCGTTCTGTTGGTTCACAAAGCTGTGCCCAAACTTCAACCGCAGCTTTCTATCTAGGAGGCTGACATTTGCTGCGTAGGTCTTGTTTCTGCACCCAGGTTTGGTGGAATATTTTCTCTCTATTCAGATTCTATTCAATGTGATTCATTCTCTCTCTTTTTATGTCTCAGGTGGGGAGAAGCAGGAAACTGTCCCTGCTCAGCCCTTCCTCCTGTGTGCCGGAGAAACAAAGAACAGCGTCCTACAAAGAGACGCTAAATGACCACAGACACTAAATGATGAAAAAATGACCCAAAATGACTACAAAGAGACACAAAACCACTACAAAAAGATGCAAAACTACAGACACAAAACCAAAACTAAAAAGATTTCAAAAAAAACAAAAAAAACACTACACAAAGATGCAAAAAAATGAAAACGCACCACAAAAAAATGCAAAACAAAACACAAACCACAACAAAAAGACTATGAAAGACTATGACCACAAAGAGACACAAAATGACAACAAGGAGATAAAAAAACCAACAAAAAAATGACATAAAATAACCACATAGAAATGTTTTGTGAGTTGAAAGTTCTGGTCTATGATCAGTTCCTGGATGTACGCCGCATTTGGAAGAGATGGATGGAGTACCCCCCCCACGCACGCACACGCACGCACACACACACACACACACACACACACACACACACAGCTACATTTTTACTGATAACTTGAAGATGGAAGATTTTTCTTTTTCGGATTTCCAATTTTGAATAGACAATGCATTTTTGGTTTTGAATGGACTACACATTTTTTGGCTCCTTTTTTATATTGGGAAAAGTTGTAATAGTTTGTTTGCCCAATAGAACAATTAAAGGCTGAAATGTTGGAGCCAAATTCTTTGTCAGACTATGGTTAAAATGGTGTCTTTGTTATGTAGTATTATGTGTGAATTAGAAAAAATAAATAAATGAAAGATACAAATTATGTGATCAACACTGAGAAATGACAATTATGATGTCTTTGTTTATCTGCTTCTGGTTTATGATGTTGTGATTGTTTATTATATTGTTTTTTGTTTTGTTTCATTCATTTTTGGTAGAGTTAGGGTAGCCTAATGCTTTAAGTATGAAGCGTGGGAATAATCTCAGGCTTCAGACTGCACCTTTTTCTCTCAGAGAATACTACACTTGATTTATTATTTAACCACTTTCATAACTCTATGGTCAATTTGTTGTATTGTATATAAATGACCAGAAAATACTAACCAATTAGATATTCAGTTTATTTACTTTTTTGTGCTCTTGGAAATAGGTTTAAATCCAATAAGGAGTCTGGCCTGGAGCTCCTCCCCTTCAGGTATCCGGAGCGCCGGTCGGCTCCGGGGAGATCGCTAACTTAGTTTTTGACTGCACTTAATTACCAGTTTGTCAGTTTATTTCACAGAACCCTTTTTTGTTTGTTTCTAGTTATATCAAGCTGTTGGGGCTCTTGTACAAAACATACTTTGCATTCAAATAAAATGTTTATTATTGAAATATGTCGGATCTCCATTGTCTTTGTTTGGACTGAAATACAGATCATGTTTAATTGCAAACACCTGCAGCCTGAAGGCAAGTTTGGTCCAAAACAGTGGAGTACATCCATCCATCATCATCATCCTCATCCTCGAACCCAATCAACAGTGATTTAAACAAAAAATCATCAGATGACTCATCCTGAAAATTAAAGTTTAATGGTACAAGAGGAAAAATGATTTTCTCATCTTGTTAGATGTGAATCTCTGCCCATAAGGGAGAAGCTCAAACTCTGCATGTAGAAGAAAGGACACTTTAAGATTATTCAAGCATTTAAAGTTGTGCTTTTGCAGAAAATGTAAGGCAAATGGGTTTTTTTCCTTTTTAGATATTTTCTATACTGTATTTAAAGGGAAGTTTGTTTGTTAAATTTGTTGAGCATGACCTGCAAGGAGGTGTAATGTGACCGTGGCTTTAAACATGACAGAATACACAACTGCAACGCAAAATAAATTATATCTTTATAACATTGGTTCTGATGAGAACAGAAATAGACTGAAAAGCAAAAATATGAAATAGAAATTAAATTGAATTTCAGTAATGGTGGCAAGTAAGTATAAGGAAGTATGTTTATAGTACTTTATCTATTTTTTTCCCAATCCTATATTTGTTTCTTGTCTGTGCACCAAAACATCAAAGGAAATTCCTTGTATGTCAGATAAACCAGCTACAATTTTGATGTACTTGTACTTTACATGAGCATTGCCACTTTTGTCTACTTTATACTTCTACTCCACTACATTTCAGAGGCAAACATTTTTACTTCACCATTTTCATTTGACAGTTTTTCCCCTTCAGTTTTTACAAACAAAACATATGATCAGTTAATAACATATGATGCATTGTTACACTGTAGACTGAACTGCCCAGCAGTATATAGAAATCGTTAAATTAGCTCCACGTTCAACAGGTGCAACATAAAAATGCAGCTTACACATAGATGCATCAGTAACAATAAAACATAAAATATTTTAACAGTGACAGAGCATTCTGCTGCTATTTGCTGTTAATACTGTTGTAATTCTACTTAAATTATGTATGCAGCTCTCCATCCTTCCACCTCAGTGTCAGCAACCATACATCACAGTGATAGATGATAGCACAAACTCTGAATGCAATTTGGCTTGTTCGTGATACAAAAGTGGAATATGGGTCCACACATCCAATATTTACTTCATTATCTCCCAGATTTATGAGTTCTTAGTCAGATGTAACAAAATGGACTGCGCACGTGCGTGTGCGCGTCTCAAAGCTGCAGTGGTGGTTCTAAAAGAAGATGCCATCAACACGGGTTTGTGTTTGGACCTTACTGCCTGTGGCACCTTGTTGATGCCGTTGGAAGACGCAGGCAGAGACGGAGTGACAAAGTGAGTGTGAGGGAGAGATCTTGGAGAGGAAACATCACTTGGCTTATTGCATCATTTCCAGTATCTGTCAGCCAGCATAATCTGTCGCCAAGAGTAAGATATTTTGCCTTAAAATGAACTCAAAACACACAAAAAAGCCCCCGCTGTCTTCGTTTCATCTCCTGCCAACTCTTGCAATGCATTTTCGCAGCACCTCACCATGTGTCCTGTAAATATGTTCAGTCTACATATAAATAATTTAACATGTCAGGTTTTTGCTTCAGGGACAACATCAAATTTTATTTATTTATTTATTTTTCAATTTACATTTCCTCCCTGTGTCTCTGCAAACCAAAATGCACCACCATCAGTTTTGCATGCTTTTTGGCAGTTAAGTGTCTGTGCCCTCAGTAAGGATGGCTTTATTGCTGCATCATAGATCTTTAATAACATCATCTCAGTGCTCGCTGTTTTGTGTCCTCTGAGACCACGTCTTTGCTTTCAGTCATGTTGTCTTAATTGCCAACAAGATACTGACACTGGCAGAAGACGTGCACATTAATTGGGCAGTTATAAACGCACACACACTTATGCACATACAGAAACAAACACAGATATTCCCCTAAGCCACATTGATATTCCTGTTCCCACCTAATTGGGTCTTGTTTGCAAAGAACTTTACCTGTTTTTGTCACTACAAAGTGATGGCAGAGCATTTTACAGAGTGACATACACTTCTCTTGCATACAATAAAATTACATCTTGTAGACCGTGAGATATTTTGACTGCACCTTAGTCTGCTTTTTTCTTTTTAATGTGTACTGCAGTATCAAACTGAAAATTAGCCTTCTGCTAAATCTGACACATTTCACTGTACATCATATTGATAATGATTGTATATTGCCCCTGATAAATAAATAAATGAATAAAGTAAATTAGTGTAGATGAAGCAGACAGAGGCTGATATTAGAAATATTTGATCATCTGTTTTCTTCACTGTCAAATAGAGGAGCAATGAAATGGTGAACAGCAATTTACCATTTAAAAATGAATGAGGGCCATACAATTTATCTCAGAATAAGAAGAGGGGTCATGTCTAAAATAAGCTCTTCCTTGTCTTGATTCATTATGCAATGGCTCGCCGGTTTATTGCAAAGGTTGTTTTCAGGTGTACTTTATCAGTGGGGAGAGGTTTAAAGATTTGCCTGAGATGGTTGGCTGACTAATGTTTGGTGAGAGCTACATTTACCATTACCACTGTTTGTCTTTGCTAATACAATCGCTTCATTTACTTAATGCTCTGCGATGGATAGGCCCATAAATTAAAGCGGGAAGTCCATCTGCATCTATGTGGGCCCACATGTGTGTAAAAAGGAGAGAGACAGAAAAGAAAACAGAAAGAAAAAAGGAAGAGAGATTTAGTTTGGATTGTTTTTGGCCTCGGGCTTGTGCCAAAAAAAATCAGACCTGTGGACTATACTCCACTCCGAAAGTGTATTTGCTAGCAAAGGGAGAAATCCTGAGCATGTGAAAGGATAATCACAGTCCTGGCTCAAGGCTAAGCTGGAGGCCTTGGGGCTTGAGATGAGGAAGCTGCTGTTGCATACACGTGTGTATGGGCAATGCTCTTTCGAGCATGGAATATATATAGTACATGCTCCTATGTACAGCAGTGTGTGCTGTATATATCTTTGTTAATGTGTGAACTGAATCTGAAAGGGTCATGTCTGGAAATGAGCAGGCACCCTGAGGGTGTTAATATGCCTACATGGGATACTGGCGGGCCTTAGTAAACAAACAGTGTGCCTGGGTGTGTGTATTTTAATATAGCATGCTTTTGTTCATATTTTGCATAGATGTGTGTGTGATTTATTTGTGTGTGTTAGGGGACAGCAGCAGTAGTCCCCTTGGTAAAGTCTATCCATTAGTCTCTGTCACAGCCCAGCTGCAGCTCCACGTATCTAACGGATAAGGGCTTGCTGACACTTCATCATTCGCAAACTGAGCCTCTAAAGGAGGCCAATTAGATACATGCAGTGCTAACAGCAGCCAGGGGGCTTATCTTATGATCCTCTGACCACAGCATTTAACAGAGAGTAATAGTATGAGAGGGCATGCACAGAGCACTGTGGGTAGTCATGCATGCAGTTTGTGCAAACAGAAACACGTTCACACCACAACGTCGTATTAGGGACACATGGAAGATCCATGTATACAAGGGACAATAAACACACACACAGGTCTGCCATTCATAAAGATGTGATGTGATTAAATCTGGCATGTGATCCTGTGAGGGTCCCTCAGTAAGATATGTAATCCTTCCAGCGTGTTCTCAGTCTGTCCTGGAAATCCTCCACAGGGTGGATTCTTAGCGGCATCCTAATCAATATCTACTTTTCAGTATTATTAACAAATTCCACCCCCTAAGCCGTCTTGGTCCCAAACCGCAGTGGACTGCTGTTGATTCAAATAATTTAAAAGCAAAATGATTCCCTTTGTTTTTCTCTGCAATGCGTAGTTGGTATTGTTTTTCAACAGACTCGTTTCATGCTTTTAGTAAAACCAATAATGAAGGATTCCAAATAGATTTCAGCTAATTTAAGTATAATGACTGGCAGAGATGGGAGCCAAGCAGAGCACACATGAATCATCCTCACAACCCCTAACCCTGTTTCTCGTCTGTGCACTTCATCTCTCTCCCCTTTGTCCTTATCTCTTTCTTTATGCACCTCCCATGCTCTTCAATTTTCACCTTTTTCTCCTCTCTCACTATTCCCCAAGCAACTCTCCTCTCCTCTCTCCACAGTCTAGTCTCATAGACTTTCCAGCAACAGAAAAAAACAGGTCAGAGAAGAGCAGCACCCACTTGCTGTCTGGCTGGCAGAAATCCTTGACCTTTCGCTCTTGTTCCGTTTTTCTGAGCAGCGGAGCCTGTCAGCTGACCTCTCGACTTGAATGTTGAGAGACCCTTTAAATATGTTTGAGAGAGGTAGAGTTAGACAGAAAGAGAGAGAGGTAATGAAGAGAGGCATAGCTATTTGGCACAGGGGTACCTACTGCATGGTAAACCATTTGATTTAATTTGATCATTTCAACACCAATATCATGCGCATGCATAATATATTAAAGTGTTTTATGACTGCTTTGGTTCAATTTAGCAGTTTCAATGGAAAAAAAACTCTTAACACAATATGCTATATAAGGCTACAGTCTACAGCCACCTGTGATGGCACCCACCTGTCACTCAAAGTGGCCATGCCACTAATTATGCAACTCTAAGCCTTAATATCATTTAAACGGGTGAGTTGTGTAAAAAAAAAATTTTTTTTAAATCAGTCCCTGTACAGTTGTCACAAAAAGGAAATTAGCTAGAGAGAGCCAAACCGTTTTTTGTACCAGGCTGCAAACATGTTTATTTCTGCTGTAAATTTGGGCATTTTAACATGGGGGTCTATGAGGATTGTAGACAGAATGATGACGTTCTGTAAACAGGGACACCAAGCATGTGCTGCACGCTGTGTAATGTCTGTAGTAATGTCCTACATATTCCTGCATGACTATGACCCATGTAAATAGTACAAGGTAAATACACGGCGCTCTTATTGCAAATCATTAAAAGACGTGTAAAATTCCAATCCAATCCAACTTTATTTGTAGAGCACATTTAAAAACAACAGAGTTGACCAAAGTGCTGCACAATCGATAACAAAAAAGAAATAACAGGATAAAGCACCAAAAAAAACCACAAACACATAAAACACGTCGTAATATAAATAAGAGAAATAAAATTAAAATAAAAAAACAGACACTGGGACGGCGTCACAGCAACCAGCAAAAACTCTCAATCTGGGTTAAAAGCCAAGGAAAATTGACATTAATCCTCCAAAATACAGTAAATCACTGTCATAGTGTAATGTTGAAAAGCACAAAACAAAAGTCAACATTACAGTATTAGGAACTCAATACATCATTGTACAAAATAAAATAAATGTATTGCAGTGGTGGTAAGGATACGCAATTATGTAGCAATGCTGCTCACCTGAATAATAATCCATTAAAAAGCATTTGAACTTGTGCCAATATGAGGTGCCTTTTTTTCTGAGGACTGAGCATGCAATTTAGTGTTCTGCACTTTGTATGTGTGGAGTCATAAAATACTCTAATTATCAATCCCTAGAATGCAAAGAATACATGGAAAATGTCCTACAAGAACAAAGTGGGAATGGATGCTGTATATACATTGTGTTGATAATTTATGCCTGCCTCAGCTTTCATTAATTATGTAGACCCAGAAGAAATATACTGCGAAGGTTTGCAGAGTCAGTGCAAATTCTGTATACCATTAGTGATCCCTATAACCTGCCACAAAATACTCTCAAATCCTCCTTTTTCCGAGAAGATTCACAGGACATGTGCTGCTGAGACAGAAGTGTGTGCATGTGTCTTTGTATGTGTGCATGCATAAATGATGCATGCACACACAAAAGTCAAATATTGTGATCATATTAAAATGTCAGTTTATGATTTACATGTCATGCTGTCAGCTTGTCTTCTTTCACCTTCAGGGTGTTGTGTTGAGATAAACAGGCAATCTACCGCTCACTCACACGTACTGGCAATCTACCACTCAATCACATGTACTGGTGCAAGAGGTCCTCTGACCTGGTCTCTGATCTGGTTCCAGTATGAGAAAAAACTTTTAACATGGTGCCATGGACTTGCCTCTCACCAGCACATACAGTACTGTTAACCTTCAAACTGCACATTGTAGCACTGGGTTGTACATAATGGGGAAAAACTCAGCTCCACGGTAAGATGTGGTGCTATATTCTTGATGCAAAAGGCCTCGGGGGGGAAAAAAGCACTAGATAAGAAGAAGAAGAAGAAGAAGCAGACAAACACAACTAAAGCTGTCAATTACCGTGAGGAGGGGGAGAAAGAAGCGTGGAGAAATGGGTCAGGACCACATTTAATGAGAAATGGCAAAAGCGTCACAGCTTGTTAACGTTTGAAGAAGAAAACAACAAAATGCTTTTGGCAAGACCACTAAATTTAAACTGTGGAAAATCCTAAAAAAAATATTTTGCTGCTACAGCATCTTGAGACAATGGAGGGTATTTTATACTGCAGTTTGGACTCACACACTCACAGAAGTTTTTTTTTTTTGTTGTTGTTCTTGAGGTAAAAATGAAAAGGGGTGCAGGGTGCAGCGAGGATGCCGTGGGGATTTGTTTAGTTTATTAGGCACAAAATGTTTATCAGCCTGCCTGGATTATAAGGTTCAATTTCATCTCCACTTTGGTTTTACAACTGCACATCAATCTCATTTTAATGGCTTATTTTTGTTGTTAATTTTAATTGATAGGTCATATTTTACATATTTTATGCAATTTCTGAAGCACTTTGAATTTCCACTGTGTGTATAAAATGTTCAATATGATGCCTTTGCCTTGTCTTTACGTGTGTTTGCTCATGATGGTTTAGAAAAATGATGCATATGACATGCGGTTGAACTCTTTGGGTTAAATGCAGTGGGGATGAGAAGGGTCATTCATAGTTCCATGACTAAATCCTTTGACACTAAGCTGACAAGGCCACAATTGAACAACTATACAGTAAATGCATTTGAGCCACAAGACATCAGTAAAAAACTGATTGTTATTCTGAGCTGCTGAAAGTTATAGATGCAGCAGCTTTCTATATCACTTTTCTTTCTTTACCCATATGACTAAAATGATTGATGTTACTAAAGCGGTATCTTACACCCTTCATCATATCCATAGGAGCATGAATATGATAAATTAATATGTTCAACTCAAACTCACTTAGATAAGACATGCCAGTAAAACAGTGTCACTTTTATATTTCAAGGTCATATAGTTTTCCTCAGCAGAAGGATGAATTTTCATTCCTGACACCCGAGTGTCATAAACTGCAAGGTGTCCTGGCTTAATGACACAAGAAGGGAAACTACAGAAAAGGAGAAAGTATACAGTGGATAAAATATTCCGTTTGACAAAATATGAATTATGCAGACAAGTGTCCTGACTGATAATCTATCGTGAATATGATTATGCACACCACACATCTCCTTTGATTGGTTTTCTTTGATGTAAGCTGGAGTCATCTGCCCTTACATATTGTCATGTTTCAAAAAGTGCAAGATCTATGTTTAAGAAAAATTGGAATGAGTCATCTGGGATGAGCGGCAGTGATGAGTATAGGAAAAATGGATAGAGGCTGCAGACTGTGAAATAACATATATCAGATTCTTTCTCCTCCTGCTAACTGAGTAGCAATAAAGTTGAGACCACAGAGGAATCTCCCGCTCTAATCCACCAGGACTAGACCATGATTATCAGAGATGTGTGAACAATACAAAACACAGATTGCCAAACTCAGCCTCACAAAATGACAAGAATTCACTGTGTGAAACTCCAGGTGGAGAGCGAGACTGATGTAATTTGGAAACAACAGAGGTTCTTAAAATGCTCTGAGGCTTTCTGGCTTTATACAAGCACATATATGCAGTCTTTGAAAAAAAACACATGTCCACACACAACACTGGAAACTTTATTCTGGTGCCCCTAAAATTCATTGTGCTTCTTTTCATCACTCCTGCCTTTTCCTCATATAGCTCCAGCACCCTACCATCATTATCTTTCACTTACTTCCTCTCTCTTGTATTCTTTCATTTCATAGGACTTTTCAATTTCACCCATTTCTATCCTATTTTGAAGTATTTTCCTCCTCTCTCTCTCTCTCTCTGTCTCCTTCTCTTTGCTTTTAAAGTTTCATTCATACTCTATAGCCCAAATTCAAAAATTACAAATTTGCCTCAAGGGGCTTTACAATATGTACATCATATGACACCCTCTATGTCTGACACTCAGTTCGGGATAAAAAAAACAAAAAATATATAAATAAATAAATCTATAAATCCTCCAAGTTTAACAACATAGTTTGTAACTGCCCTCCAGAGTGACTGACACCATTTGTGCCACCATTAGTAGGATGACATCATTTGTCTGTATCTCACTAAAACCTTACAAATCACTGTTGAAAAATGAATCAGTTTTCATGACCTGACTGATCGTTTAGGTCGAGGCACAAACACGAGTGTTACGTTAACGTCCGGTTAAAATAAGTAAGGTTAATAAAACTTCGTGGTTTGGGTTAAAATCATTACTTCGTTGAGGTTTGTGGTCTTTCGTTACCGTGGTTACAGTAGCAAATGTGTTTGAGGTTACGATTGTGGTCATGCTTTAAAAAAAAGCAGCCTTGATTTTTAGAAGGAAACAAAAACAACCAGCTGTCTGTCATGTCAAAGTCTGCTGACCTGCCAATCTACCGCGACCTCGTCCATCTGCAGAGTCTGTGGCTCTGATGTCACCCTGCTGTCGTCTTTTTTCTTGGGAGGACATCCTCAAAAAAAAACTTTAAAGGGATAGTTCAGATGTTTTGAAGTCGGGGTTGTATGAGATACAGTATTTATTCATAGTTTGTTGGTTGGTTTGTTCTTTTTTGGGGCGATTGTTATGATTTTATTTTGCTAATTTAATGATCTGCCCGGAGAGCCGCTGCTCAGGTGCTGCTCAGGTGCAGCAGCGGTGAGACAGAGGAGGAAAAAACAGCGTTTACAGCCAGCATATTTTCACATTGTACTCTGTGGATTAAGGATTTAAGTCGACCAAACCAGAGTTAGTGATTGTTGAAACAGTGGAAAGATTAACAAAGACGTTTTTTTTTGGTGAATTTGATTTGAGTTTGAATGCATTTGTGTTTTACAATGAGTTAACAAGGCAATTAAGGTGAAAGAGAGGAACAAAATGGAGACGTCTGGAATAAGGCACTGACAACTATGATCATTGCTATCCTACTTTCCTGTTTTCCGTGTTAGCCCTCCTCTTTTTGACACCTTTCCTGTCCTCTCTTCTCCATCCTTCTTCTAACTTTGTCTCCTCTCCACTGCATCTATTTTACCAAAAATCCTCTCGCCCTTCCCCTTACCAACTCCTCAGAGAGCCACAATCTCTCCACTCCTCTGTCATTAAGATGCAGTGCAGGGAAGTGATTGCTGCTCCAGACCCCAGGGATATCTTTGAGGATCCGCTGAAATAAGTGCTGCTAGTAATGGTTCAGCATACACAAGAAACATGATGTGGGCAGATCGTTCGCAGACGGCTGGAGACAGGGAGCAATTTCACACGATACGACTTCCAACTTGTTTACCTGAAAACATGCAATCCATCCCCTTCTTCATAGTGTTTTTCTGTGAAGTTCTGTTTTTTTTTTCTTAAAACAAATCTATCACATCTAACTCCAATTTGAACCCGCTGTGAACCGCAGTCAATATTCTCAGTTGACCAGTGAATAGGCTTTGCAATACTGAATACAGAAAAATGTAAGTTCCACAAAATGCACGATACTAAAGGCAGTGCTATAGTCCTGTAAAACCCTAGCTCTTTGCTCACTTGTTTCACCGGGAGCTATGTGCTTCCTAAATCAATCAGGTACATTTATAATATGACTCATGACCTTGTAGAGTTACAATAAAGTTGATACGGCAGCCCGTCAAAGTCAATCACATAGCTGGAAGCCATGCATTTTCTGCCATAATTGCATTTGGCAATATCCAATGGTAAAAACTGCAAAATGTGAGATGGCCAATTTCACTGTTGCACTGGAGTGTGAAGAGGATTATAATTCAAGTGCTCTGACGTATCGTGGAGTTTAGCTCAGTCATCAAGTCTAATACAAGAAAAGAGAGGGTGACTGATGGAGCTGAGGGATACAGCAGAATGACAGTCTTACAAATGGCTGAGCTGAATCATCCACATGTGTATGCATTAATAATAATAATACACTAAAGCTAAAGCAGGACTGCACTAGAAGTACATGAGAAAATGGCTGTAATAACCCATATATTCATTTTGAGGGACATACGATGTCATCTCCAGGTATCGTCCTTGCATATACATCTATCCCGTGTGGACATCAGTGTCCCTCCTGCTTGGTCAGGATCAGTGCTCTGCATATGAAGATCCTTTGTGAACATTTGTTTTTCCTTTCAGCAGTCTCACTGAGCCCCCCCTCACCAAGCTCTCCTTTCTCTCCCTGAGCAGTTGCGATCCATTTAAGTACCTGTCTCTCTCGCACACAAATGCGATCTTTCTAGTTTGCCTCTCATCTCTTCCTATTCTCCCTTTCTACTTCTGTCTCTGTCTCTCCTCGGGCCCCAGATGTGCAGTATCTCCACTCGAAAGCGGTTTCCTCTTGCAGGGCACAATAAACAGTTATTTGCAGTGTGGAATAACAAAGATTGTCGTCATGGATACTCTTCCATCCCGTGTGCACTGAGTGGCCCTTTCTGAGTTCTAAAAGGAGCAATTATCTGATGACATCAAAGACAGGCGACGGCATAAAAAAGAAAAGCGAGGGAATTGGGCCCAAGCCATTTATGAGACAGGTGGAGAGGGGGGTCTAGTTCGCCTTATTCAGCCAGGATGACCGGCTTCAGGCAACACATGCCCTAAAAGGGGCCTGAGGCAGTTACATAAACATAGTCATTCTGCTTGAAATGACCTGGCTTTCATGCAATTCAATAAGACCCACAGCTCCAGTGTACTCTATAAATGTAGGCCAGGAGGGGAAGGATAACTGCTGTCTCTGTATATCTCGCTAAAAGCATTAACAGGATCACAACAACTTTATATTATTGCAAACCACGCATTTAAACAATCACAATAAATGGTACACTGATGATACACTCAGCCAACCCAAGTAAGTAGACAACACATCTGATTATACATTCATTTCAACACAACGCAGTTTATTTTTAGATACGTTTGTTTTTCTTAAAGCTGCACTACCAACCACAGCCGCAACTGTACCATTTTGGTTCAGTCTCAACACTCATCAGCCTCGTTTCCAGATGTGGCAGGCAGCTGTTTTTAGTGAGAAAGCTCTGAAAACCCCACAAGCTCTGCATTAAACATGATGAACATAGTGTAGCAGCTTAAGAGCCAAATATTCCCCTCAGGAGTTGGTGAAGACCTAAAGCAGAACTAAAAGGAGTGTTAATATTGGACTTACATGGCCGGGTGGACAGAAACATGACTCCAAACGTGCTAATGTTGCTTCATGTCTGCTGGATGTGTAATTAGTCATCTGTTTGCTGACACATTGCTGTAACAACTTTGGTAACGTACGTGCTACTTTGTTGAAATAACTAATCATAATGCTGTTTTAAGCTATACAATATGTTAGAGCTACTTATTATGGCTCAAACAATTTCTTTACATATCTTCAAAATCAGAAAAATAAATCAGCATAAACATTAATTTTGAAGTCATGGAAGTGTTGTATGTCTTAAATGTACTGGTAATTGCAATAGTATTAAAAATGCATTATATATAATCAGATTCATTGTGTTTTAGGCCAAAGTAACCATAACTAAATAAAGGGACACTCAGTATGCACATAAAATATTTAAAGGCAAGTCACTAGAATGCACTTTGAGATAAAAGTATCAAGTGGGGATAATTACTGTAAATTAGATTAATAAATTAATGTAAAAAATAATAGTTGTGAACATCGGCGACAATATTTAGCATATATCCTAATTTACCAATCTATCTTTGTTATCTATTTATTTAACTATGTTGTCATACACATGCAAGTGGTAATCCCACGTGGATTTACAAGACACCAAGGGAGAATCACTGTAATCAATTTGCAATATAGTCATACACTATTGTGTTACTATGGACTTAACTGCCAACCCTCTAATCCCTCATGTTGAATTGGTCAAAATCCAAAAATCACCTCTCTATGCTGTCA
>JAOVVB010239900.1:0-22281 GCA_028570985.1 Heterobranchus longifilis | reverse complement strand
AAATACAATACAGACATAAACAATAAACTATAGACATGGTGGATTGTGCACCTATTTTGCACCGATATGACGATGCATAGGTACTCAGAAGGCTGCTTTAAAATTAGGAGATTAGGAGGAAGTTTTCATATCAGCATATATCGGACAACATCAGATACTGATATGTCTATATATATAATATAAAAGCTTGAGCTGTTTAAAATGACTAAAACATCTTGGTTATTTGAGCAACAGCCCTATCAGAAGATTATCAACTTTACAGAATTGGTACCAGAAAGCTTCAAATTGCTGTCGGTTAAAGCTATAAAAATCAATCTGCGCATACCAACCTTCCAAGCATTCATTTCAGAATTCCTGGATAGCTGAAAAATGAATGTTCACACAGGGGCACTTGTCCAATCAGCTACACTTCATTACAGTGGCTTTGTAATTTCCTGGACAGGATTCAAGGCGGAATTAAATCACTTCAAAGCAAGACAAGTGTGAGAGGGGAGAGAGAGAGAGGAAAGAAAAAACGATATCTTCCAGAAATTACCAAAGATGAACCGCCACAGCTCCACCATTCAGCAAGTCCTCACTCTGTAATCCACTGGAGATATGAGATTATTCTCATCAACAATACAGAGAGCCTGTAAATGTAGGCCAAGCTCTTTCCCAGAGCATCTGCACAAGTTAAGGTCATGAAATACAACACCAGACAGCTACTCCTCCTTGGTCTATTTCGATTAAGATTTGTTGATGAAATGTGCGATTGCAGCACCTAACATGACCTAACAGTTTTCAGCCTGCTGCCTTTTAGCTGTTGGATGCCTAATTATACAAGTCTGATCCGTTCAAATCACACTGAAATTAATGGCCTTTTCAGCGAGCTTCAAATTGCTTAAACTTGCTTAACGTACAAAAGTGTATCTATGGTCACATTATAAACCAGCTCCAAATAATGTTTCATTGGTTTCAAATTAATGCTATCTTCAAAATGAATGTACATGAAATATAACATGAAATAATCAAATTAAAGAAGAAAGATTATATCAAAATGCCACTTCATTTTGGGCTATGAAGGACAGAAAAACAGTTCTATAGATCGCTTTTGTGCCAATTAATACTTCCATCCCCCCCACCAGTTTCTACACGACTGCATATACAGGACAAACTAACATTTGTTTGTTTTTTTGTAAGTATTGTTCCACCACATTGTTGTGTTTTCAAGCCCCCTGCTCTGTACTCTATCATACAGCTGGTGAACATTGTGGAACATTTATCAGCTAAGGAGCCAGATATTTCCATTCAGGAGTTGGTAAAAAGCAAAAACAGAGCTAAAAAAAGAGGAAATCTTGGACTTCCATCCATCAGGTCGCCACAAACACGACTACAAGTGAATGATATTGTTGCGCTGTAACTGCTGAATGTGCAATAAGCTCACCAAAGCAACGTAAAAGATGATATGTCACTGCTGTGTCAACACTTTGTTTCTTCTGCCCCTAAGTGGCCAAATATTCAGTTATTGCAAGTTTAAAGTTTATATCTCTAAAAGTGCACCACACTGTGAGATCCACATGCTAGACACAGACAGTGAAAAGAACCATATTGCACTCTGCTACAATCCCCTCATACTGAATGACAGAAAGGGGGGGGGGGGGGTCATTTCACAACACAGACTGACTTCAGTCACTGTGCCACTTAGGCTAAGTGATAAACATGAAGAGAAAAAGCAAAAAGAATCCATCTACCACTTCTTAATTAAATGAGAAATGCTTTCAGCTATATTACAACTCTATTAGAAAGGACTTTATAACTGATGAAATTGTTTAGTGATCCTATTCTGCTGCCATTCTCGCTATCAGAGCCTTTTTATTTTGACGATGAAAAGCCCTTTGTGGGACAGTAACGTTGGAGACAAAAAGTGAAAACGTGGGACTGATGGATAGCAGCCTGGCTACACGATGCAAGGTGAAAGAAAATGAAATTACAGAGAGAATCGTTAGCATCCCTCTGTGAAATCAAATTATCAGCTTTCCAATCTTGGCCCATGGCATATGAGGAATAAAATGAATGTCCCCTTAAAAAGAGAGCTGCTTTAACTCCAAACATGGACTCGATAGGCTGACAGCAAACCTTTGGGCACTGATCGTTCAATTCATAAGCCACATGTAAGAATACAAATTCATGCATGTGCAAAGAAAACACTGATGCATGCAAACTAAGGCCTAGTCCACACATACACAACCCCCCCCCATTTAAAGAAAATAATCAGGTACACACAAGCACGTTTATAGAAAGTCTTTCCGTTCACACGTGAATGCAAAAACACAATTGAAGCGCTGTAAATGCACTGAGGGATGCCATGGCTTCGGCGAAACCGTGCTACTCTATTTTGGACTCAGTGACAGGTAACTGTAGGCCCAAGTGGACTGGAATTGCTGCACAGACTTGCCTTATTATTTTCCAAACCACTTCTTGACAATCCAAAGGCGTTTGCCGTCTTGCGTAATCTCCCCTCCTCTGCTAAATAACGGTGTGCACAAACAGCGAGGAGCGATCTCATTACAGCTGTCTGCCCTTCAACGTGCAGGTGAAGCAGCAGGACAACAGCCATGTCCTTGACATACGAAAGTTCTCTCGCCATTCTTCCGCTACACCCACTACGTTCTCAAAGTTGTCCCACCGACTCGAGGTCCGAGCTGGTCTGTCCAAAACAGGTGACATTGGCGGCGGGGACTGATTAATTAAACAGCAGTGACCTCTGCAGCGCCTCTGTTCCTCAATATGGTGGAAGAGTAGAACATGTGCATTTAACTGTAAACATGTAAAAAGCCCTGTTAGCAAGGTTATGTCGCCTCCGGTCGCCTCTTGTAAACAAATTAAATAACGGCACACATTAGTGATGTCACAGACTCTCTGCGCACACTTTGTTGTCACAAGCTCAAAAGTCCGGTTTTACTGTCCACACCATAGAAAACTGAGACATTAAAGCCGAGGATATTAAAAATCTCCACCGTGGGCGGAGTTTTCCAAAAGGTCCGTTTACAGTGTTCTGAGGCCAAAACGCATAGAAAAGGCTACATTTTAAAAATACCTGTGTATGTGAGGACTAGGCATAAATATCAAGGCGATTAAAAGCTTCTCCCTGTTTGGAACAGAGCCTCAATCCTGACACATTTAACCTGAATCCTGAATGTGTTCTTCGGGCAACGAGGAGAGAAAGGAATAAATGTTAACATGATGTGGTTAGGAGACCAGCACGGTGTGTGCAGGTAGATAAGCGTCTCAGGGGGTTGGCAGCCACCTCGACCACTATGGTGACATTCATTAGTCGCAGTCTCAAGACGCAGCATGTCTCTTTTTAAGTCCATTGGAGTGGACAGAGTCTTGGGAAATTAATGTGCTTCTCATTGAGTCCATTTATAGTCTGTTTTATGTGCTGTACATTTATAGTAGACAATTTATTAGGAATGGAGATTTACAGTCACAAATTTGTAATAGTTCATGATTTGATTTTGCAGTGGTGATGTGTCTTTGTGAAGAAAGCTCGGCTCAATCAGACAGACAGAAACACTTCGCTCATCTAGTGCAATCAAACTGCATCAGTTTGGTAAAAACGTATCTTCTCCAGACATGGTATGCTTCTGGTTGTGCAGTATGTGATCAACAAAAAGGAATACAGTTGCATTTTCTTTGAAGTTTTGGAAAGTTTTCGGAAAATGTTACTTCAAAGGGATGCACAATATGGATTTACCAATACCAATAACCTGCTTGATAATAATAAAATAATTATCTGCTTCTCACGGAGGATAACCGATAATTTCACATTTTTGTATTTTAAAAAGAAGTTGATAAGCTGTAGTTTATTCACATCTGAGGGTAAGAAAGGCTAATATATAGTGAGCAAAGATGGATGATTTAATATTTAGCAGTTCTGACTCTTCAAATGCTTTTGTTTTCTAGTAAAGTACATCAAAAAACTTCACAAACATACTTTGGCTTTTATAGAACATTTAGCCTAAGAATTAAATTTAAATGCTTCGACATAATCTGTCAAATCAGACATGTTGATGTATACTCAATACATGTTTTTTGGCGGATCACAAACCAACTTTAAAGGTGCATACCGCCACCTTCTGTATCGGAGTGTATAGATGCTGCACTTTGGCTTCATATTATCAGCAAGTTACTAACTTATTGTAACTTATTGGTACCAATATATATTGTGCATCCCTACTACAAACTTCTATTTTGCTCATGACTTGGATTCCATATATTTAAAATAAGTCACACTGTTGTATTGAGTATTGGTTGTGTACAGTATGATATATGCTGTGAGGCTGTAGTTTTGCTGTACTCTCCACAGGAGGTTTTAGCAGCAGATCACATCCAGATAAACTGACAATTAGTGTTATTTATTCATCATCTCCACAAATTAGGCCACAGCAAACACAAAGGAAAATGGCAGCTCTATTTTCTTTTCTTTTATTCCAAATGTGGTACCACCCTGAGTTTTGGCAGTTGTCAAAAAGGGCAATGGGAGCTTGTTAGCACAGAGCACAGCAGGGGCGGTGAGTCCCACGCCTATAACATCATTTGTGCCAGAGGAATGCAATACATCCAAATTTCCCAGGGACTACAAAGGTAATACAAATGAGCTCTGCCAGCTAATGGAGGGTGGCCTACCTGTATCACTTATGCCACTGCTACTTCAGGCTTTTAACCTTGGTCTTATATTCCATGTGCTGTTGAATTTCCATGCTCTGTCTTTTCGTTTTTGGCTGTTTTGTAACCCCACAACCTGGAAAAAACGTTTGTACTCTCAGTTGTACTCACAGTGTGTGTACCATATAAGTACAGCATACTTAAAGGTCATTGTGGTCGTCACTCAGGATGTCAGTTGACTATATATTAATGCAGTGAATGTTTAAGTAAAGCTTATTAGAAGCTGTCCCGGGTGGGAGCTGGAACAGAACCCAGTCTTGACTAGCTGGCAGGCCGCCTGATCACACCTACTACTGGATAGTCCATTGTTCCATTTACATAACTGGCTTCAGTATGTCTGTAGTACAAAGTTTTAAATTCAGGGCTGTTGAAAATGCCAATTCTGTATGATTATTGGACCACTGGCTACGACCACATAAGTCATTTGTTCCTACCCTCTAATACGACCCATACCAGCATTTTCCATCCTCATACCTAAACATAACGGTCGTGGTTTTAAACACGTCATTAACTTTGTGAAACGATCGCAGTTTGGTTAGGTTTAGGCCCAAACCCTACTTGGGTGTGTTTAGGCAACAAAACTACTTAATTCAGGTTCGAAAAACATTTGTTATGTTACTTTACTTCTGTGCGTATGTACATGACACAACTACGCATGTGACGCAGAACGTGACGTGTCAGGTCATTATATTTAATTAATATAACTAGCCGTTTACTTTTATTTTCAAATGAGACATGAACACTGGTCTCCTACGTCAAAGACCTGTGTTTGTTTGACCCATTCACCACCCCTCCCGCCCGCCTGCCCTAAAGCTCTTTCACAGTCTTAATATTATGTGACATGGACTTTCTGCTTTGCTCCCATCATAATTATTACAGCCAGAGAGCGCTGTCTAACAATAAACGTAAAAAAATTGGTCATAACTGCTGTTTGTTGTTTTTCACTGGAGAACAATCTCTCAAAATCAGACACACACCTAAAATAAAGACAGTTCAGCTATTTAAATCACGTAGTTACTAAGTAACTGCAGTTGTTATCCATTGTCAAGACCCTTCCATCTTCCACCTGACTTCATGGGCAAATCATGAGCTGCAGAAAATGTAATTTAATTTGAAGCAGCCTCGATAGACAGCTGGACAGCATTACAAGTTGAGCATCCAGCCTCATAACAGCATGCGCTTTAGATTCAAATGAAACGGCCATTACTGCTCAGCCTGGAGGATTGATGCACATCATAGAAAGTTCAGACTTGTCAGTCCCATTTACCTGTGCAGGGATGAACAGTGGAGCAATAGCGGCATGCCAATTTACGAGAGGGATAGGAGCAACATTGTGATGTGTTTTCATCTACAATACAAGCTCTATTGCTTACAGATAATAACACATTTTATCAGAAAAAAAATAATGAGCTTTGACAGTGTTAACATACAGCAGAAACATGGGATTGTTACTGATTTGTTCTGACTGCTACCACTCACAGTCTGTAATCACAGACATACAGTAGCAGTATGCTGTCCATGGTCCTGAAGGAGGACAGCAGTGAGGGCTGAAAGTCAGGACAGTATAGTCCTCGACTGGAACTGTCAAGTGCTTCAACAAGAGCCTACTAATATGGTTCAGAGTGTGCTTGAAATTCAAAATATTTAACATTTCTAACTATTATGACTATTATAATAAATATAAAGTATTGCTAAAAGGTGCAGTGTGAAGTTTCTTGCCATATGTTCCAAAAACATAGGGGGCAGGATTTGACCTTGTGCAAGAATTGCATGATTAAGCAATGCCACTGTTCAAGATTGTGAGTTAGACACACAATAAACAAGGGCTGGGCGATAAATCAACTTTTAAAGATATATCAATATATTTTCAAACAAGATATGGGATGACACAATACTGTTTATACTGACATATTGATGTTGCGTTACATGTTGTGTTTTCGCCTGTCTGCATCACTCCTCTCTCACACACTCCGCACCCCCTCTCTCCCTTTCTCCCTCTGCGTCTGCACTCCCTGCTCACCCACTCATAAAAGGCTCCAACAACAAGGATGGATTACCGGTAGAAAGTTACAGCGGGTCAGTTAATACAAGCAGCCGGTTGCCCGATCGGGCCATGGCTCAAAAAAGTGAGTGAGCGACGTTACTTAATCTGTTCCGCTCTCCAAACGCTAAATAACAGTGTAGGTTTCACTGTTACGCAGGAGAGGAAAAACCTGTAATTGTACTCTATTTTAAATCAGTATTATGTTATTGTTGCTGAAAACAACTCAGAAGCCTTCTCAGAGATAGGCCTGTTTTTATTTAGGCTTAATATAGGTTATTTATTTTAGATCAGTTTGAATGTTTTGCAGCTTTATATTTTCAAACAGGGAAGCAAACCCTATCTTTACATTTTATTTTGATCACAGTCTTGTTTTAATAAAAGTGTTTGCGACATCTCACACGTGCCTTGACTTACAACTGAACATTTAGCCCACTTCGTAGAAAATACAGAGACATACTGTACATGGTATACAGCCATTCAGCCTAAAAATACAGAGATATGTTTTTTGGTCCATATCGCCTAGCCCGACAATAAACCTTGCAATGTCCTCAAAAATGGAACTGAGATTCTGCATTTAGCAGAGTGTTGCGATGGATGGGTCCCCGGAGAGTCTAGCTCCATCCTGGCGGAGATTACTCGCTCAGCGGCACGGCACAGAAGAGGCACAGCCGGCGATGCGAGCGGAAGCAGAAGTGAGCCGGGATCTAGGCTAGGCTAAGAGCAGCCCGCTGTACCTAGACTCCATTGCAGCAGTCAAATCACTTATTTGTCCTCTCATGTTGGGCTGAGGTCAGACTGGACACAACAGTGACCCACTACTGCCTCTCGAAGTACAAGTAGTATTACAAGATAGGATGGGCCGGGGCTAGCTGGTTAGCATTTCAGTAGATATCTCTGCAATACCATACATAGACTTGTATCACATAACGTCAAAACTGTTACTTTCATTTTTTTTAATGTTTTAAACTACCTTTAAGATCGGTGAGTATAAATTACAGATATTCACCCAAGAGGATGAAAGCAGACGTGAGTTTATCATAGCAGGTCTGTAAAGCCACCAGATTCCCTCTGTATTTATCTCAGCCAGGTCCCAGTAGGACCGACCCTTAACAATGTTTAAAAAAAACAACAATGTAATACATTGCACTTATAAAACTGACAGAGCACTGGGACAGGGATTCGTAAACTTATTACATATAACTGTTGTTGGAATCTCATTCCCACACTGTTAGCTCACAGTATCACCAGTCACAGTATCCATCACAACCTACTGGGACACAAAGGACGCTGGGAGTCCCTGGACGCCAGTTGATGAATCAGTGTGATGTAGCAATTCCAAACATCCAGGTTCTAGATACATGTTGCATTAGTGTTTATCAAAACCTTGTGTCAAGAGGAGCTTTTAACTCCTTTACGTTTTAAGGTTCTTGTTTGATTTTTGCAGCAGTGTGAAGGGGTAATATAAGTGATTAAATTGTTAGCCAAAGACTACTGATAGATATCCTGTTGCAACCCAATCACCAGAATACATGTTAGCATTTTATGTTTCTGCAAACCACGGATTTGTAACATTTGTATGTTTTATAACCCACGGATAAGTTACATTTGTAAGTACATTTGTGAAAGTGTATAAATAGCACTTTTTTTCACAAATCTTGTCAAACTATAACGCTTCACTACGGTTGCAGTTTTGTGAATTCAAACGAAACTTAAAACTAGGTGCAAGTTTATGAAAAACATTGTGGTTTGGGTTAAAATAAGGACGCTTGTTACACAAATTCCATAAGTTACGTAATCAATGTAAATAACAAAAATCAGCAGTCATTGTCCCGCAACACCCGGTTTTGTTGGTCTCGAACAGTGGTCTGCTGCTTGGCAGCTGTCTCGACCAGGTTATGCACCATCCACCCTCCCCTCCACCTCCTGATGAGAAACTCATATACATGTGATCTGAACCACTGAAGTCACTTTAGTAATGAAAAACATCATGTATGTCAGCATTCCTTTTCAATTTGGTTGACTTGCTAATGTCTGAAATCACTAGTGAATCACAAATAGGGATGGGACAACAATCGATTTTATCATGGATCGCAATAAAAAAACACTGAATATGTTGATCGTGGTGAATTAATTTCCATTATCAGGATAATTGTGAATATCCTCAGGAATTGACTGCAGTTGACTACAGTGTCCTATCTGTGATGCAATAAAAACATGTTTCTTAAAAAAAGAGGAAAAAGTTGTAATGATAAGACAAAAAGGCACAATTTGTAAACATTGCAATGTTTTGAGAAAAACGTCCTCATGTTTTAAAAAAAATCACAATTTCATGAGGAGAAAAGTCATAATGTTTTGATAAATAAAGTTTTATGAGAAAAAAGACAATGTTTTCGAGAACAAAAGTCACACTTTTTTGAGAAAAAAAATCACAACAAAGCAAAATGTGAGGCGAAGTGATTGCAGTGTGTTTTAGTGTTGTTTTAAGCATATTTTGTTGATTATCGGGATAGTATCGTGAATGGCAATTATTTTGGCCAGGATAATCATGACATTAAATTTTCATATTGTCCCATACTTAATCACAACTGAAGGAAATTATTATTTTTTAATCATATATGATTTAAATACCGTTATTGTGTGACCATGGACCCGTGAACATTCTAGTTAAACATAATACTTCAGCAGATGCATCATTTGGGTATTGTTGCAGTTTTTAGCCTGACCTCAAGTCCATCAAGTGAAACGACTTAAAATTACTGTCAGCAAGACAAGCCTGGAGAAAATGTCAATCATGGTGTCTAGACAGCCTCAAACATACTTCCTTGTCACTTCCTTTAAACGCATTCCTTTCATCCATACAACGTGTGAGCAGAGCAGCAACACTTTACGCATCAACTCTGCTCCCGTGCCCTCCACCACCCACACGTCACATCTTGCCAACTCTGGTATCAAAGAAAATCCCTTCCTTTGGCCATTGTGATTATTGCTCGTGTTACATTGGACATTCCCGACAGCATTGAAAGCAACATAAATCCTTCTCTGTCCAGTAAGCCTCTGAGGGCGCAGAGGAGGGGAAAGGTCACCACAGACAATCTCCCATCTTGAAGAAATGCAATCCATTTCTACGCCCGCAGTATTTAGGCTAGTGTAGGCTGTGTTTTTTGCTTATTTCTTGCACCTGCAACATTCTCCCTCAGTCCTCAGCCTCTCCATCCACACACACTTTTTCCCCTCCACCTTTAGTTCTGCACCGTCACACAACAATTAAAAGCGCTAAGTCTCTCGTTAACAGCTGCTAAAGATTAGCAGAGTATCGTTTCTGAATTGAGTGTTTTCCAGACACTAATCCTCTGAAATCCACGTCGGGAACACGATAAAACACACAGCACTTGAGCCACGTCTCTGTTTCTCCACACACTAAACACTTCAATTAAAGCCCGCAGGCAGCGTCCAACTTTGGGGAGAGAATAGAAGCAGCAGCAGCGGAAAATGTTGGGGGGAAAGAATGATTGACTCACCTGAGAAAGACTGTCTCTCCTTGTCGGACGGTGATATTGTCCATCACTTTGTTGTCGGAGTGAGAATCCCCTTGGCTGCGGACTGGCAACCCTGCAGGCACAAGAAGCAACATCCTCAGAGAAAGAAGAAGTGTGCATTTGGAAAAAGCGACAAAGTATCCTCGGACAGACATCGTCTTCAGCCAAGAGGTGTCGAAAACAAATCCCACAGCGACGCAACGAGTCAGTGAACGATCCCGTGGAGATTATTTATCCCCAGTTCATTAGTCTTAATCCAGATCTCCTCGCGCCAGGTAGCCGCGGTGTGTAGGGGAGGAGACACACTCGACCCTATCTGACTGACTGCACTGTAAAACATCCAAGAACAAATAATCCCTGCTCACTGACGGTCCGGCGGCGGCGGCGGCTGCTGTCCCTGTTTTTTTTTTTTTTTTTACCAAGTTCTTTTGCATAGGAAGTCATAAACAACACGCAGGAATCGCGTCACGTTGATATTTAAACTGTTAATGTGCAGCCTAAACACGCATAGAAACTATGCGAACAACAAAAAGACACGAGAGTAATATTGCAAAGAAAAGAGAGAGATTTGCATCTGTTGTCAATGAGTCCTGTCTGTGCTCTGTAGTGTTATGAGCACTTTCCGCCGGGCGACGTCACAGACGGACAGTTGAGGTAGTGCGAGCAAAATTGATTCACATTTGCATCAAATATACCTCCGTGAAAAAACTTATATTAAGCATGTAGGCAGTGAATTTCTGCTGCTGCATATGGAGGTTATAGTTCTTCATGGATTGTTTGAAATTTAACTGTGCCTCTGGTACTTAAACAGTGAGTTTATAGTTATATTTCAAAAGGGCAATTTTTATCTCATAGCCTATACCAATTATATTCCTATATTTTACAATCCCCCTGACAGGCATTATCATAAAAATATCAGTAAACCAATGCAGAAACCCATACGGTCTAGAAGCGGCTGTAATGGGGCTGCAACTAACTCCGTGTTATTTTCATTATCAATCCATCTTTTGATTATGTTCTCCATTCACAAAATGTGTATAGTAAAACATGTATAGGCCTACCACAATTTCCAAAAGCCCAAGTTGAGGTATTCAGATTGCTTGTGTTGTCCATCCCCCACATATTTAGTTTTCTATCATTGACCAAATTCTGTCATGTGATCATGTCCATGCACCACCCATATGTTAACTGTATGTACAAGCATATCGACTGCTGTGGAATGTGTCCATGTATGCAAATACCCATGTACAGAACTGCTGGAGCCTGAAAGGCTGTTTTGTGTGATATATCAGGGACTTATCGGAGTCAGCTTTCTGACTCTTCTCTTATGGAAGGCCATAGGTGACTTAATTAAAATTATTATGCAAACTTGAAAATGAAAATGTAATTCCACAATAGCATTATAGTTTTACACAATGTGTTATTTGAGTAAAAAATAAAAAAAATTAAAAAATGCAATAATCAAATTTGCATTTTTATTTTCAAATACTGTACTCGTATGAGCCTATTAAAATGAAAATGGATGTCTGACATTTAATTTTAAAGTCCTACCCTGCTGTACAGTGGACAATATTAAAATGTTAATTAAAATATGAAAACTGAAATGTAATATAAACAATGTAGCCTAATTTTAAATATTGTTCTCCATTATCCCTGTAATTGCCTCTAGTGGCCACAGAGGTCGCTGCTCAATAAATGTTACATAGTCTCACTATAAGGTGTTCTTTAAAGAGCCTTCACCAGCTCACATAAAACTGAATAGGCCTTTATCATGGAAGACATTTTGACATGTGACAGTAGGAAAGGTACAGGTGTAAATCAGGTGTATATAAAGATGAACAATGTTGTACAAAAGTGATGCCAAAATATCCCGAATATGTGGCCTGCCATCTTGTAATTGTGCAACCAGAGTCTGCGCAGTAGTGATCGAGTGGTATTGAAGTCCCACCCAATCGCAAGTCAATCACAGCTGTCCATCATGACGTTTCACCCCGTTTTTATAGCACCAAAAAACAAATTAAAACCAAACGTATCCGATAAATGAACACTTGAACAAACACCAACATGAAGAGAACTACCTAAAATGACAGAAACCATCTTTGGGAAAAATGTATCTGACTTTGATTTTTTTAGTTTGGCTCATGTCCCATGCGCTAACACGGAGGGGGAGGGGTTTATGACCTATACTGCAGCCAGCCACCAGGGGGTGATCGAGAGAGGCTTCACTTTTGGGGAGCTGTCAAGCTATTCATCTTTATATACAGTCTATGGTGTAAATAATGAAATCAATGATGGCTGAATTCCATCTCGCTGCTTCAGTTTCAGTCCTGCTATTGTTCATGCTGGAATGAAACAGAACCACCACCTGTGCTTTTCCTACTATGACAAGACAAAATGCCTGCTGGGAAAAAGGCCTATCGTGTGACATTGTTGATCCTTTGAAACCAAACAAGTTTCCTCAAGGCACAGCTCAGTCTTTGGATTTCTAAATGCATTTCACCGACAATGACTAAAACATTCAATAGAATATAGAAACAGGGTTTTTCCTGCAGGAATTTTTGGCATCCCCCAAAGAGGTTTTAGCCACCCACCAAAAGGAAAATCACCGGCACCAAAATGATAAGAATTGAGAATACAAATAGCACTTCAAATCCTCTCTGAATGAGTATAATAGCGATTTATCAAACAAAAAGCAGAACATAAACTTAAATACAACATTTCACATTTTACTTCCAGCAGTCAACCCCCCTCTCATCCACAGCTGATATATTTCACACTGTTGTATGTCACCCCCCCAAAGGCCCATTCTGAGCCAGGAAAAACCCTGAGGAATAATAATAAAAGCTATAGTGTGAGTTATGTATGCTACCATATGGGATCCCTTTATGTCAGCACTGCATGAATGTATTCCTCAGATAAAACAAAAGCATGTCTTGACCCATATCTACGAGGCTGATAACCACTGATAACGCCCATTCAATCGTGTGATAACAGTTGAAACGGGTGTTAAATGGAAGCAGCCATTCAAGTCAGAGAGCTCCATCAAGGAGCTCCATGTCCCAAGTCGTATTGTTGTGAATGATGCTGCCATTAAATATCAATATTGTTAATCCAAAGCTCTATTTTAACACAGAGCAACAAATTACTGTGAAAAAGAAAATGGTGTTTGTAGAAATAAACTAAGACGTTGAGTGCCTGAAATTATCTACCGTTGTCTCATTCACACACATCATGCATATATTATGTTTTATAATTCACACTATTCATTTCCAATTGCTATTCAATTTATTTCAGTGTGAAGCCACGTTGCTTGTAATAGAAGCAGCTGCTAGCCTGAGATGAATATGTGCAAACGTTGGCTGAGTATTCTGCATTTGTGAGCCTGTGCTTACTGATTCATGTTGCGATGTGTCTCCTTTTATATCTGCTGATGGGCGTTTGCTGTGCATCAGGCCCTCCTTGGCTCTCTCGGCGCAATCAATGCTTGATTACTCTGATTTCAGTTTAACAACCTCTGAGGATTCCGTCATCTAGTTCATGAAGTAAGCCATAAAAAAAACTCTGGTGGTATGAGAAGGGTTAAAAAATGGAAAACAAGCCCAACATTTTGTTTCAAACAACTGGATCATCATGACAGAGTCCCATTTTTAGACTGTGGATATCAAAGTGGTACACAAGACCCAGAAAGACAATGCATGAAACCAGGCAGGCTGTTCTCATTCACTGTTTGTAGTTATACCTAAGTAATGCACTCTAATTTGTAGAATTGTGATCCTGTAAATTAACTAATGTGTTTAGATATGTCACGTCCTGCGTCCAGTAGTTACGTAAGGAAGTAGTGATTTTAACCCCAAACCCTGGTGTTATTTTCTAACTATAGCAAGTAGTTTTGTTGCCTAAACCTAATCAAGTAGTTCCATTTCACAAAGTTAACCATGTTAACTGCAAAACAGCAAGGTTTAAAAGCGTTTCACAACATTAAATAGAACGACGGTCATATTTCGTAAGATGTGGAAGTTCGCACATCATGTAGGTGCAAGGCTATTAAAAACTGTCAGTGAAAATGAGGTAACGCCTGCACAGTTACTCCATTTAGCCACAAAATGTGTAATTGACAATGTTTCGATCCAGAGGATCTTCGACAGGTCAAAAAAAAAGAGGAACATTTATGATTTTTACCTTATTTTCACATAAGATATCATATGAAGCCCTTGTGAATACATTTTTAAGATGTCATATGAACCTGTTCATGAGAATACATTGAACCAGAACAGAGGTTCATTCTTGTGACCTGTGTTCAATTTACAACACACATGTCTCTCAGGCTTACACAACACAGCGGCAGACTAACATCAGGTAGCACCAGCTCTCAAAAAAGAAAAGCACCTGATAGATAGACGTGTATCAAGATGATGTTGAAGCAAAGGGGAATTGCACAAGAGAAGTGAGATGATGTGCTTGATTCTATACATTATCTCAGTTTAGTAATCAACCTCCATAGTGAATTGTGATGTAACGTTGGACACAATGGATAGAAAACTACTGCAATGTATGGTTCATGCAGGTGAACTGAAGAGACAATTCTAAGCCTGTGAGTCACTGTCTCTATATATGTTCTTTGTCTCATACCCAGATGTTGCAACAATCTCAGCTTCATCCACAAGTAACTGCACCAGCCTGAAGGCTTCTTTCTTATTTTTCTTTCTCCATCTTTGTTTTTCATTGACACATCTAAGTGTTTGCACCGCTGAATCACAATGATGTTCAGAATATTGAGAATTTGTTTCCGCAAGGTATGAATCCACTGCCCATGGAATTAATACTTTGGATTAGTTAAAGGCTTATCTCGGACTTTATTTATTGCCACTATGCTGAAGCATTGGCACACACGCTGAACACAGCCATATTCTTGAGACAAAGAGATTATTTTGGTATCAGTCTAATCATCAGATATCAACATTCTAACCAGTCGATATGACATAATCTCTTCAAATGCTGCATTTTATTTTCATTTAGAACTTGTAAAAACTGCATGTCAAGCACCTGTTTTCAAACCTTTAATATCAAAAGGTGCTTCTTCTATTTTTATAATTAGATAACTAAAACATGCATCAAAGAGGTGATGTTTCCATTGTTTGTCCATACTTACAATGCTTGATGTCATGGACTGTGTGCCTCTAATAATCAATTAAATTCATGCTTGCTTGGTTTAGCCTAATTACTGTAGGTTCTCTGTCTGTCAGCATCCTCGCAGCAGTGTTCCCTGCCTATTCCCATTCATAGCATGACATACGACAACCCCAGCTGAAAAAAAGTCAGCATGCAATTACTCAGTCCTGTGCTCACAACTGCTACTGTAGTACTTTCTCTCATTTAATCCCAGCATTCACCAGTGCTTTTCAATACACAATATTTTGCCTCTCAGCAGTTTGTCACACTGTAGAGTGCAGGTAATGAAGTCATACAAATGTAAATCACAAGAGCTGCAATCGAAAACATATTACTGGTGAACAAACAATTTTATTTTTTTAGGCTGCAGCGTAAAAAAGGAAAATTGTGTATGTATGTTTTTAAAAAAAAATCATTTTGACTATTGTTATCTAAATTATTACACAGTTTTGTTGCATTCTACGGTGTGTTATTTCTCTATAACAGACCCTTGCTAAGTATAGCAGACTGTTGCCATGTCAAATAGACCGTTGCTAAGGACGCAGTTCTGGAGGACCACGTCAATCAATCCGTAGAAATAAGTCCGGTAAATTTAATCTCAGCTGTGCCAAAACAACAACAAAACATTAGCTTCCTGTTTCACTTTAGCACAAAACTTTGGATTCATGTTGAACTGTCCCCAGTTAAGAAAACGAGAAGAAGAAAACAGCACAGAAGAAACAAGAGAGTTTAAAAGACACACAGAGCTGGACAACAGAGAAATGGACAGACATGAAGTAAACACAGTATGGGCTCTGCAAGTGCTTAAAGACTGGTTAATCCAAAAGAAAATGTCAACAGACTAACAGACTTTTGTTTTTAGCAGAAGCAATATTCAGTCATTTTTAAATCAATAAAATATATTTTTTAAATCAATATTTTATGTCAAATTATTGCTTTCTTTAGTAAATAGCCATGTAATAAGCGGGATAATGTAGAATGAGCTGGTCATTATTGCGAATAGAACCCAGACGAGGTGATGCAGGGGTTCCATTTGCAATAATGACCGGCTCGTTCTACATTATCACTTACATAATGTACTTTATGTCCATGTTTCCTAATCTTCGGGTTGAGGTATCCATGCGACACAAATGATAATACGTTTTCTGACTCCCAAGGTGCAAGTTAGTCATTTGTGTCTGTGCCTGAAAGGTTTCAAGAAGCTCTGCCTGGCCAGCAGACCTGCATCCAAACAACTTGCATTCATTACTGGGCGAATGTCAATGACAAAACATATTTTGTTCATTTGGCAATATCATATAGATAATATCAATACTATACAGTATCAAATTCCTCCCCGCTGGCTCTAAGCATTATATTATGAGGCTAAAGGAAGTGGGTGTGCTTCAGGCTTGACGGCATCGGAGCTATTTTATAGTCCAGATCTTGAAAGGGACGGAATGAGATGTCACCATCCAGAACAACGAGCCTCCAGGCAGCACATTCCCGGGAAGCTATACAGTCACGTCATTTTGACTTGCCCGGAGCGCTGCAGCTCATAATCGAGGTTGCACCTCCACTCAGGCTATAAATGCCACTGCTCTGCACCCCTCCGCATCTCACCTGAATGAAGTTGTCAAGTAAATGAATGAGTGAGGTAAAGCCTCCTTAGGTGGCATCTGATGTTCTCCATCTGAACCATCTTTAGTTTAGTGAGTCACTCACTATCACCATTTGGATCAACGCATGCTAAGTCAGTTGATTGGGATGGCATGTCACCTGAACACCTGATGGAAAAGGCTTTTTTTTTTTTTTTGCAATTTTGGTGGGAGTAACCTAAATACAGTATTTAAAAAAGAGGAGAAAAAAAGGCTGCTTTTAAAAGTAGAACGGAAAAAGTAATACTTAAACCGTGATTTTGTTTCCATTATCAATAACTACATGTTTGGGTTAAGGTTAATGACATCATTCAATATGTTTATGTAAATGATGAATCAAATCACTATGTGTAATGTGAAAGGGGTCACAGTGATGAACCCCAGGGAGATATTTTCAAATTATATATGTTAAAAACCAGAAACACAAGATCAAATGAATGCTAATGTTGCTCCCTGTCTGCTGGATGCAAACAGGCAAACTGTTTATTAGCATGTTCCCCTAGCAACAATATGGTTATATGTTGATATGTCAGTGTTGTGCTTTCATCTTGTTCTGCTGCCCCCAAGTAGCAAAAAAAACAATGTCTTTAAATGTCTGACTTTGCCTTACCTTTTAATTAACGACCATTTCCAACCTGTGGATACTATTTTTTATCCATCCCCCACCCCAACTGCAAAACAAAAGGTGATTGTGCATCTGCTGTTTTATCTCTTTGGAATCATCTTCCCCAATCTGTCAGATTTGCTGAATCTTTGGACTGTTTTAAAAACCCATTTTTATAGGCACACCTTTTTTTATAGATCCCCATCCCTGCCTTGTGTTTTGGTTTGTTTTAGTTTGTTCTGTCTCTCATTCTGCTGTTTATTGTAATTTACTTTTTCTTTATTTATTTATTTAATAATATTTTGTCTGTATCTGTGTGTAAAGCACTTTGTAAAGGTGTGTTTTAAAAAGTGATAAAGATTTACTTAGTTACTTACTAAACTTGAAATGGAGTTGCAGCACAGAAACCTGCACAAAACTTAAGAGACATGATCCAACTCTTTTAATATTTAAGCAAAACCACTACCCATACCTAACCTAAAGTGTTTCAGTTCAGTTCAACAAATAAAACACATGAATGTTGTATTGCACTCCCAGCCATCCACCCCAATTTCCCCCACTATGACTTCTATGCAGTATATGGGGATTTTATACATCCCTGGATTTCACAATAATAAAAATGATTAATTCATCATGCATTACATTTCCTCCAACCTGTGTTGGCATAGCAAATTAATCATATTTAATCATATTTTGTATAGATATTAGGAATCGTGTGGGTCTTAAAGAAGATGACAAATTGAGACACTGTGAAAAGTCTGTCTATGGTGGCTGTGGGCCAAAAGAAATGAAGTACTAATTGTGAGGTAAACAAAGACCACAAGGAGACAACAAGAGTGAAAACGAGACCCAATCTACTTGATGATGATGTCTAACTAAACTAATGGTAATCACGCAGGCCTAATTGGGTGGTTTGCCTCAGAGGACCGCAGGGAAAAGCTGGGTGAAGGCGGTAAGTGACCCTCCTGCTTCAAATACTGTCAAGATGTCATTGAGCAAAGTGCTTAACCTCCGACGACTCCACTGGAGCAGACTGGGCAGCTTCCCGGCATGACCCAGTGTGAAGCAGTGCGTCGCTGTGAAAACACATTTACTCAGCACAGTTCCACTTCTCTACCTCAATGTAAACTGACATTCTGTTGGTGAAGCAGATTTGCGGTCTTTTAAAAAACACCAAGAATCCCAGTGCGCCTGAAGGCAACCAAATGAGCTTTTAAACTGTTGTTAATTTGAATAAATGACAGAAGGGGAAAGACTGACTGAAGATTGCATGTGAGAAAGACTGACAGATGAATGTCACCTATGTTTAGTGTGTCATGATGTCACGCTAATCAGTCTAATGACCACTATTAGGCAATCCTCCACACACGTCAATCAAACTGTGATAGGTAGATACTAACCGTGTACTTTCAGGGGAGGACAAGTGATGGGTTCAGTGTGATATCACAAAGCAATCAAACCCATTAGAGTAGATAATGAAAATCGGTTAGACTGACCACAAGTGCAGTCCACTTTTCTGCATTTATCTGTACAGTAGACATACTGTCGGGACGCCTATTTCAAGAATGCTATCAAATCAACTAAATTGTTGTCAATCTATGCCAGGCAGTGAGAGAGAGATTCCAAAATGTATGTGCATTAGTGGTTAAGAGATGTATTATAAAATCAGATATGCACCATTAAAGACAAACATCTTATATAGTATTATAGTTAGTTTTAGAGGAAGTGGACCTGAAGCTAAAGTGGGTCTGGTTCAAATCCTTAGGCCTGAATTTCAACTGATTAATTTTATTTTATTTGATGACTAAAATTTACTATTCATCTGTACTGCAGTGGTTATAATCATCAGGGATGAAAAGTCAAATTTGCATTGTGCTATTCTAACATACAGTGCAACAGACATGCAGATATGATATGCAGATATTACAGCTTGTCCAAATGACACCATAGGTCGTTAGTACAAGTGGCTTATCACGACCCATATTTACATGTATTGTTAAGTGGCGCCCTCTAGTGGCCGTAGTAATTATGATGAGAGCAAAGCAGCAACAAGTGGATCTATTGTTAGGTGTGTTACATTAGTTGTTGACCTAGATTGTGGTTGGAGAGTACTTAGAGTAAACAGGCTAACCATGTGAACAGTGTGAACTTGTGTGTCAAAGTTTAATAAACTGTTAAATGTTTAGGTATAAGGACGAGTTGATCTCCTGCCACCGGTAGGTGTGCTAATTTAAAACGCTCCTGTATTAGAGGGTAGGAACAAATGACCTATGTGATCGTGTGGTTTGGAGTACTTGTTGAGATATTAGCGGTTGAAACTCTACAAACTGCATGTCAATGAGTCAAAACATGTTTTATCGAGACTGACCTCCACCGGAAAATGACAGCAGGTGTCGTTTGTTCAAGCAGTACTGTAATCATGACCGACGTTTGATGTTTTATTAGGCGGCACGCTCTAGTGTTCACAGATATTATGGCTGGAGGAAAGCAGGAAGTCATGTCATGTGTATTTAGAGGGAGAAATCATTTTAGGCCATCACATTATGTGAACAGATATTGTAGAATGAATGAAATACATTTTGCAGATACCTTCACAATGTGCATTTTACAACTTGGCAGATACAATACATTCATTAACAACAGTTCCTCATTATGTTGCAAAAAGAAAATCAGCACGTTATTATGTTTCTCACAAAACATATTTGCTGCAACTTAGTAGGCCAACAATATAATTACTAGGAGACAGGGTTGGCACATAGTGTGACACCAGATTAACAAACATACATAGTCAGCCTTTGTGTTATATACAAACTGATCATTAAATGGTCTTTTTATCCAATTCCTGTCTACCTTTGGATATGCTTCCTAGAAAATAGTTATTTGCTGTAATTACTGGCTTAATTAGCTCATGCTTCAGACAGCATGGACACTTTCCTTTTTAATGTTCAAACCTATTTGTCCTGTCCTGTCAATTAAGTTTATATAACAAATGTCCTCTTTATTTTCACTGCCAATCGGACGTCATCACAGTGATTCACAGACATAGCGAAGGTATTTAAATAACAGGTGCTTTGTAATCTCAAACACCATATCATCATATAGAACTAACCTAGATGAATAGCCCATAGATTATATTGCCATTGGTTGTCTTGACAACGAATGAATGCAAAGTAGAAGAAGTTGTTAGATCAGCTAGAGAGAAACCCACATGCTGCCCGTGCTGAGAAAATGACAGGAACAAACTCAGTACAGCATGAAGCGGCAACCAACAGAAGCCCCTGATCAGCTGCAGTCTGCAATGCCTTTCACAGTGTAATTTACACTTAAGTTAGGAGCCACAGGCCAGATGTGCATGAAATGGATCACGCTGGTGTTCTGGACAGCGAGTTAAACGGTTATCTCTGCTGCTCTGCACTGTGATCCCTCTTGATGACTTCCAGATGGTCATCCTCCATCTTTAAGACTCTCTTTGTCCACAAGGGAAGCTGGGGTAATGAGGTCTTAGTCAATGGCATTAATGAAATATCACCTTGCAGACTGAAGGGAGCAATGCAACGGGAGGATCTCAGTGAGTGAAGTCAGCCGGACACCTCCACCTGTGGTGTAGGGCTGTCCTCCACTAAAGACATTCTTAGTCACGTAACACTCATATGATTTTGTCGACTAATCGATTAGTTGATTTAATCGACAGATCTGTAAAACTGACTTTCTCCACAAGGAATCATGCCAGTTTTACATTGTACATTTTCCAATTAAAATTATGCAATTTCACTTTTTTTTTTACCATTATTATTACCATATCTGTGTACAAAAAAAGATACATTTGTTCTTATGTGCTGCCCAAAAAGGCTTGGGTGCTGGTAGGTAAAACCCTGCATGCAAACACTTTAATTCTTGCATTTACCAGAGATGTACGATGTAAGAAGTTTCTTGGAAATAAGTAATTCAACATGAAAAAAAGCATAAAGACTAAAGAAATCTTAATCGACGAAGACCAAAATGACCAATTAGGCAACTAATCGACTAAGAGGGGGCAGACCTGATGTGGTGACACGCGGAGAACTCTGGAAAATCTCGACCATTTAAAATGTGTGTTAAATCGTTCACACATTAATCACACACATTTCTCCCAGTGTAGAATTAAGCGCACAGTATAATTGGGTCTCAAGAGAGCCTGGTGAGAAATAAAAAAACAATGTGAATGTGTTTTTGCGAGATTTCCCCATTGTATGCAAGTGATTGCATGTCTAAGTAATTGTGCTGGAGCACTTGCAGATGCGCGGACAGGAAGCACTTGACTTGGGGTTTGGGCTCTTGGAGAAAAACAATAATTAAGAGTGAACAAACAGTGGTGATAACAGCTGTGGGAGAAGCACTGTGGTTGAGTGGCTGTGAAGACGGCTGGTTGGGGTCTGGGAGAGGTTTCCAATTGGCACCGAATCAGAGGACAATCGCGCCTGGAGGCTCGCACTGCGCTGCGCCCCACCCCTCGGCCCCAACACCCACCAAGAGCATGCATTTGCCAAGATCTTAATCACGATGGCCTCAAGCAATCAATACCAAAGTGGCCCTTAGGTGTTAGAC
>JAOVVB010239877.1:0-22286 GCA_028570985.1 Heterobranchus longifilis | reverse complement strand
ATGGCTCGACTCTCAACACCTCCCCCCCCACCCCACCCCGCCTTCTCAACCTTGTTCCCCTCCAATTACGGCTCCTCTCATCCTGAGAGCAGGGGTCAGTCGGTGGTGGACGAGCTTATAGGACTGACGTCGGGTAACGGAGAGGGGAGGATGAACCCTGGCCAAATGGGGATCAATAAGGAGACGGGGCTGAAGGATGGCTCCCGTTATGGGCAGAGAGGTGCTGAAGAAATGCCACTGCAGGCACATCAGGTCAGATCACATGTTTGATGTCTCCTCCATCGGCCGAGTGCTGTCAGCAGTGTGACACGAGGCTAGAATATACACTTCGGTGATGGTTCATCATCGGCATGGGGATAAAGTGCCCTGCCCTGTTGAAAGTCACTCTCCTGACTAAACAAGTGGCAGACTGACGTCGCCGGGTCGATCCGGCACGCAGATCATCAGCTCTTACTTGGCCATGTATGAGAGTGTTAGTCGGGGAGCCTGAAATAGACTGACATGCGTCAATGAGGGCAATGGAGTCATTAGCTATTCCTTTTGAACAGCTAGCTCACTCTGACTGAGTAATACACAGGGGCAGGCGCAGGTTTCTGAAGCCAGCTTATGCAAATTGCATGAACAGGTTGAACCAGGTTGACATGCAAGGGATGGAACGGATAAAGAAATAAACAGAGAAAGAGATTTTGTTTGGAGGAGAAAACAGCCAAAGCTTTGCACCATGCAGTCATTCTGCAGAGCGTAAAGCATGCTGCAAACTCCCCTCCTACTCATCAGAGCAGTGCATGACATTTTCACTCCTCCATGTGCACACTCCAGGATCACACTGACCTCTAGTGGCACCACACGGTTACACTCATGACAGCAGGCCAATGACTGAGAGATCATTTGTTCTTGAGGTAATTTTATCAGAGAATTGATTTTAAGTCGGCGACAGTGGTCTAGTACCTCTCAGGTGATATGGATAAATGGCTGCTGGGAACAGCTTGTTTTAACGCCGTGTGAACTGGAGCCTCGACCTCCCTGCATTCCAATTATCCACTTGTGAACAATCCCTCTCTCTCTGTCTCTCTTCCTCCCTCACGCTCTCCATCCCTCCCAGTGTCTCTCTTTTTCTCTCCCTCCCCCTCTCTCCGTCTCTCTCCAAAAGATACCATTGGAAAATTTCGATTTTAACACAATTGATTTTGTGGGTTACACCTACCACCAAACCCTGATAGAACTTAAAACCACTCTATTCAGTGGGGGGATCAAAGCGTGACCTTTCCGTGGAGTTGTTTAATGCAGTTAGAGATTTGATGCTGACTGCATTACAAGATATTTTTAAACAATTTAAAAGCCTTGAGGGTTGGATAACATCTTAAATTAAATTTCTTCAGAGACAGACACTGTTCGTGAGATGAGAGTTTGGTTTAGGGCTGAAGGATTTTCAAAAAAGATCTGATTGCATGCAATTATTTTGAACTGATATTACAATTGCGATGTGATTTCTAATATTAGAGGGAATGATAATTTTTAAATCATTATTTTTACATTCATTATCATTGAAAAATATATTTTTAAAATTCTGTGATTTTTTTTTGGCAAGGATCTGTACCAAATCAATGTTTTATTAAGTCTGTAGAATATGATTTGTAGGCAGGGACATCTCTGCAGCACTACAATATTTAATTTAAAAATATTGCGCCTCCTGCGATTTAAAAATTGCAGGAAGCCATATTGTGATTTCGATAAGATTTTGATGAATTGTTCGGCCCTAGTTTGGTTTGACATAATGCAGGGCTACTGCTTATTCAATCAGAGAAGTACAGCAGGATGTTTCAGCAAGCATACAGTAATCTTGTGAAATATGCACACAGTGTGTGTGTTAGAAAACTTCATGTTATATTGCTGAAGATTCACTAGATGGCGCACACTGCAAGGAAACATGCTCATCAGTGCTGTTGTTCCTTCAACATACATCAACATACTATGCTAATATAATATTAAAGTCATAATTTCTCATCAAATGAACTAATTCATGTCTCGACACTGATTTATCTTCAGCAAATACAGAGACTTGAACACCACAATATCCATAAGAGAGTATGCAGTATTTGGCATTTCTCTCTACTGCAGATATGTGATTATTAGAAGGGTCTATCTAATATATTCAGATAAGCCCTTTTAAATTGTCCTCTGTCTGGTACACGTCAACATGGCCGCCGCAGAATATGTGATAAGGTTGTCATGGCAGTCTGGTTGAAGGGCCGTGCGTTTCCCCGACTCAGCTTGCAGCCCTATTACTATCAAAGCTGCCAGAAAATGAGGGCATAATTATGTTAGAACGGGAGAGCTGATCTGAGGCAAAGTTATAGAGATTTGTCGGATGATTCAGAGCAGTAACTTCCTCCATAAGAGGCTGCATGACTATGCATGATTAAAGAGACGTGCTTCCTCAGCATCCATATGTAATTTAAGTAAGACTGCTATTTATATGGCAGTTTCCCTGTTTGTTGGGTGGAGCCTTATAGCAGGACTTTGATTATGAGGTTTTCTGCTGTACTCTCTCCGTCAGCTTCAATTAAGCTTATCAAAACTGCATCAACAACCTATGCCTCTTCTGCTGTTTTACATATGTTGTGTTATGCATTTGACAGGTATGTAGTTGCTGTAATAGGGCGGGAAGCATAATCAACTTTCATTTTCAATTACAATTTTGGCTTCCAACGATTATGAAAACAAGATCATCGAGATAAATAAATCCAGCACCCTCTTTCCTTTCACCCATTTTCACTGAGTTACTGAAATATACCTGGAATATAGTTTACCAAAATGTTGGTATGGTAAATATATGTTTAGGAGTTTTCAGTAGGTTGTGGCAGTGCACTAACGTCAGCGAGCAAATAAATGTAATTGTAATTGGTTACAGTTAGTGATTAAAAAAAAATGTAATTAAATTATACTAATTAAAATGTTGGTGATTACAAAGGGGTTACATCCAAATATGAGTAAAAAGCTTATATGTAGAATCTAACATTCATTCTGTTGCTTTGCATCTTTTGTCCATGCAGGAATGTCTTTTGGCACTTCCTGCTTTACATTTATGTTTTTAGGACTTTTGAGCTTTAATGCGCAGTTTAAAACGTGTGTTAAAAAGTAATGAAAAAGTAATCAAAGTAATCAAAAAAAAAAGTTGCATTACTTTGATGAAGTATGAATTAAATTGAATTGATTTTATTATTATGTCATGCATGAATAACATGCTCAGCCCAAATGGACTTACAAGACACCATCATTTACAAAAGAAGAAATTAAAATAGTTACATTACTCATTAACATTTCAAAAGTGATCTTTCCAACACTGACTAACATTACAACATTGTTGATCTTATTTCATTTCATCTCATTTATTTTTATTTATTATTTTTGGATTATTTATTTAAGATGTATATATGTTTTATGTATTTTTTTTTAACATTTATTTATTTTGTGTTTTTCAGTTGAATTATATTTAAAGTAAAGAAAAATCCACTCTTCAATAAATGCATGATGTTTCCAAAGTCAATGAGTAGTCTAAATCCTGATCTCAATATTGACCAAATTAATTATGACTTTTGTCATAATGGAGCAGCCCAAGGCTTTAACATGAATGGCTTTAATCACAAGTTGAGACACACACACAGTGCTAGAGATCCATTGGGTCATGGTTAGCAAAAACTCACAGTAGTGCAGTGACGGGCAGTATGCAGGAGGCTCTGTGACACAGTCGTCAGCATGAATATTAATCCTCTCTCTCTCTCTACAGAGAGCGGGAGAGAAATGCTCGCAGGCATTGTTAAGAGCTCTCCACTAGCCACTAAAACGTCACTCACCGGTGACTCTGGGGGCTTTATATTCTATCCAGGCCCTCACGGGAGACCGAGCCTAAATGTTGAACAACCACAACTGGCACACAGGCAGTGAGAGAAAGTTTGGATGCGGCACCACTTTTAGCTTAGTGGATTCAACAGAGAATGAATGAAGCCCAGTCATTACAATGTGGGCGAGCTGCTGCTGCAGTGAGTTCATGCAAGCAATAACAAATTCAAAAGTTTTGGAAAAGTTTTAGTGAATGTAAATATAGTGTGGCACTCTTCTAGAAGCATGTCATTGACCAAAACAAACTTTGGGAGTTTCTTCAGTTTTAATGCATCCCATTTATCTTTTTACATTTTATGTTTTTTATTTTATTGCTCCTGCTTTAGGTCTTTAATCTTAAGAAATATTGTTTTTTTTGTTGTTGTTTTTGTAAAACACATTACAAACACTCTTTCCAAATGGAGTCAAAGCAGCAGAGGGCACTAGAAGGGCAAAGCATTTCTGCTGCATCGGAAGAGAAAGAAAATCAGTTATTTGATAAGAACAAAATTAGCCGGAGCATTTGTAGGAGATTAATACCTGCTCATCTGTGAGCTCATTAGGCAAACTTGAAGATGTGGAATTATAACTTACATATCATAATCTGGTAGAAAGCCACTGTAAATATTTCAAATGAAGGAACGAAGGATGGAAGGTGTGCAGACGGGAAAACTAGGAAAAGCTAACAGGGTGAAGAAATCTTGACCCAGTTTGATGCTCTTGATGTCCTAAAATCAACCGCAGTCTAGTAAAATAAGTGGGATGGCTTATTTATCATCATAACATCAACAACATTTGATATGTAGGCCTACAGATATACTTTGCAGAATCATTTCGGACAAGTGGGCTCTTTAAAGCAAGTCACAAACTTAATTTTACATCTCGATGTGTGCAAATAAGTCCTTATTTTTGTAACACAGACATGCCCTTCCAGTCAAGGTCGACATGCTCACCGTGTACGAGCTTCTACAGGCCAAATATATTCCTGCTGGCTGTTCAACAGACCTTAAACTTTGACAAGCAATTTTAAAATCAGCACCTTTGACATTGAACCATGACAGATTCAAACATGTACCATTAGATCCAAGGACTTTCAAAGATCAAATTCAGATGCTATTTCACAAACAGGTTTTGCGATAAAAAGATGTAGTTTTTGTACAACAAAAAAAAACACCTTTTTATAAAAGGCAAGTCAACATTCGGCCATAGGGCTGAGTATAGGTACTATCGACTGAAATAACCCAGTACCAAGTGTTATTGAAACTTCTCCAGTCAAACAATAACTGCATTAAATCCTTTTTATACCTAGATCTAGAAAAAAAATTACTATTTGTTTGGCTTTTCTTGCAGCCAATCACTGCAAGCGTTCTTCAATTTAATGCAATGTGTGATTGGCCCACTACTGCAGCAGCTACAACAGTCTGTGGTGTGGCGACGTCGAGTGCGGTGCATTTAACAGAGTTGGCCGTTCAGCGTGCCGAGACGCCACCAAAACTTTCAAAAGAAGTACACTATTGATATCGGTATTACTGGTATTGTAATTTTTTAAATGATACCCAGCACTAGACGTATCCCTTAAGACCATGATCCCCTTTGAACCCAACTGACCCTGTCAAAGTGAGGATGTTGTGTTGTGGTCTAACACAGCCATCAAACGCAGACGCTGGGGAGCCGTGCTGTGAAGCGCAGTGAAGCAAAGCCTTGATGTTTTTACAGAAAGAACATAACTGGGGCTGTGAAATACAGTGGCCTTTTCCCTCTCCTTCAACCTCCACTTCTCCCTCTTTCCTCTCTCAGGGTTTACCGTGCACTCAGTGGTGTTGCCTGAAACCCCTCAACACTTTTCATTTCAGCTGAACCTGTTAATGCTCAGACTGAAAGCCAGAAACCATCTTCACCAGTGTCACAGACTGAAAAGGTTGTTCATGTTAGAACAAAACAACCGAAAACAAGTGGAAGCCAGCTATGAACTTTCACACAACTGAAGTTGCCAAAGTCGAACCAGATGCAACAGAGCTTCAGGCGTTATGTGACTCGTTTTGTTGATACCGCCATGTTGGCAGTAAAGTCGTGAGCAAAACTGAACGGAGCAAGCGTCGATGTCAAGCTGTCAGAGTTAATTTCACACTTTAATTCCAAGAACACTGAACGTTCGATATTGCAAAACTTGATAGATTAGATATTACCGACCCTTACAAACGCCCCCGGGGTGATTTTTACAAGTACTGAAACTATTTTGTTTTATTTTATTTTATGTTCCTGCATCAACTTTCCCTCATCATACTCTGGAGAGTCTTTGAAACAAAAACCTGGCGTGGTGATGAATAATATCTGGATTCATGATGAATATTCAGCTTTGGAGTCTAACGTTACCGGCTAAAACTTGCTTTGTCTTCACTGGAAGGGTAAGTGTCACTTAATGTTAGCATATGCAATGCGCAGTGTGTAATGTAACATTTATCGGTATTAAATTAACGTACAAAAATGCAGACAGCACGTGTTGCTTAATGCAATAAAAAGGTCAGAAACTGTAATAAAAGCCTGTTAACTAAATAAGATATTAACGCGAGTGTTGCATTGTGTAACGTTAACGTAACCGGATATGAAGTGGATGCATTGCTTGTGGGGTCCCATCGCTTTCTCGCTCTCCACCGCACACTACAGTACATTCAAGAACAGATGAAGAAGCAGAGACCGGAGATGTTACATTGTAGCAAACTGGAAATAGCCTGGTCCCAAGTAGCTAAAAGTTAGCAAATGGCACGTATACTCCAGCACTGCCAGGGGATGCAACCACGACATGGCAGGTGTATTGCTCAGGACCCAAAGAAGCGCAGTGTCAAGTGTGCCAAGTTGTTCGGATGAGCGATTCTCGAGAAGCAGCAATACGGGAGGCCAAGCAATCGACCCGTTCAGAACAGACAAGTTTTAAAGAGGCACTGCAGTGTGTTCTAAGTCTCACTTGTCAATGGCAGAAAATGAAACCTGAGCTGCAAGCCGAGTAGAAGCACCAGTACACATTCACATAAAAGAACACACTCACACCAGCTGTGTGCGCACATACACCATTGAAGATGTACACATCAGATTCCAGCTAAAGTCTCAAATAGATTCAGTAAAGCACTGAATTTACAGAATGGGACAGAAGGATTTCCCTTATTAGACCAATTGAGAAAGTCAGGCAATTTAAACAGCAGAGTGAAGGAATTCAGCCTGAATGCAAAGACCAGACTATTAACTCTTGTCCTTGTTGGACCCCTACAGGAGAAAATGGTGAGCAGAATTTAAAAAGCAAAGTGAATTTAAGCGTGACAAAAAAAGCTTCTCCTGAAGCCGAGGATCTACCCTGCCGCACAGGGATTTATAGGGACAACGTGGGCTATTAATTTCCTTTTTTCCCCCTGCAGAAAAAGCCTGTCCAGACCAGCCTGTATCCATGGACGACCTCCTTTATTACTCAGAGCTAACGGAGGCCCCAGATGTTACTGCCATTGAATTGAAAAAGAAAAGCATTCTGCAGTTGCAGCTGTCTATGCAGCCGTTCTCTGCATTGTGGATGGTTGATGTGGGCCATCTTTATGCCTCCCTTAGAAACCGCTATGTACTGAACACTTCTCCAACTATGCCACTATTTAAAAAAGAAATACATCTGGACATTAGCAGATGGCATGCTTCTGTTCTGACTGCAGAACCCACAGTGCCTGCCAGAGGTCACTGCCACACTGCACAGTCCACCAACAACACTGAGCCTGATTACAATCAAAGTGTTTGACCTGAGCTCAGAACATTTAAGTCACGCAGAGCTTTTTGGAGCAAAGGACCCTTTGAGACTTCACTGCTGCTTACTGCTGACGGGCTACTTCGTCCTGAACAGCTTGACCCAGAATGAAAAGCAGCAGCCAGCTTTCACACTCTGTGCTGGCTGGCTGGCACCTGGTGTGCCTGTTTTACATGGATAGTCATGATCCAGAGTGTTGCCTTATTCATGTTAGCACACCTCATTCAGCCTCAGGATCACAGCATGACAGAGGTTAGCAGCTTATGACATTTCCCCTCTTTAGAATTCATATTTTAAATGTGAATCTGCTCTGAGTTAGGAGAAAAATAAAAGCACATGTACAGTGTTATTCTACAGTAAAGTATACTTCATATTAAAATGTTCAATAGTTGTTTTTATGTTCACTCAAGTTGACGACAGGGTTTCCCCCAGCGTACTGCAAGTCTGGTGGCCCACCGGGCCTGAGTTGACCCCCCACAGAGCCTGACTTTTTTTAAACTTTGGTTACAGTGTGTGTATGTCCACTGTGGGTGTGCTAAGAAATTGCACTAAAGGGAGCTACAGTGTGGACCTTTTCTGTGTAATTTCGGTTGGAAACTTGACCATGGTAATATATTCAAATCTCCAGTTAGCCTTTGGCACTGACTTAATGTAGGGCCCTATGGAATCTGTGTTATAACTTTTTTAAATTCTCAATTACGCGATTCAGTCCATGATTCTGTCATAACAGAATCTATAGGGCCTTAAATTAATGCTGGCAGGGTTTTTCCTGCATAGAGAATTACAGGTGTTTTCAATTTTCAAACAAGCGTTGTACGATTTCTGTCATTTGTAACTGCGATTGCAGCATTACGACAATGTGATGGCGCTGTATCGTAATCAGCGCAGTTTACCGGGAAAGGTGCTTCCAAACTGCAAGAGAGGAAGAAAAGAGTTGTCTGTTTTTGGACTGCAGCAAAACGGTTTCCACTGATAACATCTTTGCCACCACAGCAAAATGAAATCACTAAAGAAAACAAAACATTCTGCTACCAATTATATGGAATGTGGAAAGACAATGAGGTCATTATTAGTCCCCTTTTCTCCACCGTTTGATGTTTTTATAGTCTTATATCGCCAGCTGGCATTCATAAATTGCAAATGGTTGCTACATCTAGAACATGACGTTCTGTCACATATACTAACAAAATGAAATCATTTAAATTATATAAATATGAAAATAAATTATAAAAAAGGATAGGCTGTCTTATAACAGTATCTTGTAAAAGTGTGTGAGGGGATTACTTAAAATGCAATTATTTATTTAGATTATTTTTTAAATGTTTCAAAAACCAGAGGGGATCTACATTTGTGGCAAGTGAAACAGTGCAGACATCATTTGATTATTACAGGCATTAAACAAAGTCATACGATTTTAATTTAGTATTCGCCTAAATTACGTTGCTTGCAAAAAGTGTTTGTTTGAGCCAGTTGAAGGCATGGTGCAAATACACGTGTGATCAGGATGGTACCACCACCACCTCATTTTGTACCAAAATGCCTGTTGGATAGACCTACAACCAATGAGAGCAACGAAACGTGACCTACAACCAATCAGAGTTGGAGCGGTGCTCGGTCCATTTTCAAGCAGGAACAAAATGGCAGCTTGGTCACAAACTTTCTCAAATTACAGCTGAACAGTACACTAAAATGCATTTCTGAAAAAAACTGAGGCAAGAAATATACAATACAGTAACAGAATCTTGGTTCATATTTGATCAGCACTGCCTGCTTTGGTGGCCCTGCAGACTGGATGGTGATGCTACTCTGTCAGTCAAACCTGCAACATATTAGATAAACGGTTGTGTTTGGTCCGGCACAGGGCGCTGGAAATCTGTCTGAACGGGAGGGGGACCAGACCTATCTGCAAATGAAACATGAGCTCGGCAGATCTGTGTGGTTCCCAGGCTAGGAAAATCATCAATAATACTTCCACAGATTTGACAGCAACATGGCTCTTTAGGATGCATACTTAAGAAGAAGGCAAATGATTGCTGGCACTCACTATTCTTGCTGACACTTAGTGACCACATACTGTTATGAAAATTCTGGCTGCTTTTCCATGTGTGTCTGCAGCTCTATGGTCCAAAAAGAATTTATGCCTATAACCAATTACTGGTACAGGCCACGCTGGAGGTCATGCAGGTTATGTCCCTAAGATTTAAGGCGTAGGGCTTATGTGTATGTATGCATAAGGGGCTATTTCCTGTAGTCACCCACCCTAAGGTTTGGAGGTAGTTGGACAGGAAGCACACCCATACCAGAGCAGCAAGTCAACGCCGAACAATCTCTAATTTAGTCCCAGGAGCGTGTTTCCTGGAAGATCTATTGTCTACAACACCCTCGAGCAAACTGTGAAATACAACTACCCACTATAGAGGAACAAGGCTGTGTGACTAAACCCATTCCATCTCATTCTTTCATACATCTTCATTTCCTGACTTCAACTTTATTCATGACACATCCACTCCTGATTCTGAAAAACTTAAACGAAGTGACCCAAAGGAAGAAGGTTAATCAACATCACTTGAGAGAAATCTTTTGCAAACAAACAGTGATTTAGCAGTGATTGCAGTTTGATAGGGTAAAGACAGAATTAGGCCATCCCGAGGTTGGAACTACAAACCAAGCAGGGTGGAACATGACGTCATTTCTTACCGGCTTAGATGTGGTCGGAAACAGAGGCAGTGGGCTCTCCGGCTCGCCTGTGACAGCCTGTCAAACAGAGGAAGAAAAACAGGCACTGAGAACGACTCGTCAGATTAAATCAACTGCTAATTGCAAAAAAAAATCACGCCAAGCTAAAAAATGGGCGGTTAAAAGGTAGATATTTGGAGAATGACAGAGCTATGTGTCAGTAATATAAGTTACGTGAGCTTGTGAACTACAGAGCACTAGGCTTGCAGCGGTAGTCTGTGTTGCCAGCGCCACAGTGGAAAAGCGAATGCTGTTCAACACAAACCCCAGAACAACTCAGTGGTTGATATGGATACTAAAAACATGTCTATTAAACAATGACACATTAGAAATGACACACAAAGACAGATGACTATAGACAGCCTCCTTCCTCATGAGGCAGAAACATTATTACTGACCACAAATGTAGCATCTGGACAAATCTTTGCCACTGGAGATGACAGTATGCACTGAACTGTCAGGAAAATTATAGACCATGCCGCAGCACTTGCCATGCATGCCAATGATGCTATTTCTGACCACTTTGAATGTAACTGTCACAACATCAAATAGTCCTTACATTAGGTGACCTATAATGAGCGTAGCAGTACGCTGTGTTCATGAATCAGTGTCTATGTGGAAACGGCAGGTTGGTGGTGCAGACGAGACCAGAATCTGTCCTATGAGCTCACACTAAACCGCAGACCGCGGGCCACTGTGTGCTGCTGTGACAGCCACTCAGTCTGCTTTCTTGTGGAACTCTCTGCTGCACAATGTCAGCTAGTCCAAAACCAGAGGCATCGGCCTCTGACGGTGCAGAGCGTGCCTACAACCTGCCGGCTTTCCACTTGCAGCACTCATTGAATTTCTGGTCAGGCAGGCATGCCGCCACAAAGTCAGGGTAGGTGCTCCCACTTAACATTTTGCCGTCTAGTTCTGCTATAAGACAGATGACTGGAAATAATTATGGAAAGACAAAATATAGAATAAAGAGGAAGACGAGGGGAGCAGGAGGGAATGCATAGGAATCTAAATATATAGCAAAGGCAGGGGAAGAAGGAACAGAGGAGAACATGTGAGCAGGAAATAGGGCTGGGAGATTAATCAAATTTGATTTTTAATTATGATTTTGGCTTCCAAAGATTATCAGAGTTCCCACATCTTCTTAAACATCAAATTAAAGGACCTTTTAAGGACTTTCCAGGCCCAATTCCCTCAAATTCAAGGACCCAGCATGGCATATTTTGAGACACGGATCAAGGTTAATTACTGTTACAACAGTGATCATTTTTCATAATCAGAACTAGCAGCTTTACAGAAGCTCCCAGAGAATAATTAAAAAAGAGAGAGAATGTGTTTATATTTTTCAGGCAGAGCTGAAGGTTCATTTAATGTTAACTTTCTCACTTACTTGCCGCTGTTTAACCCGAATCATTCGACTGCTATCACACAGGTGGCGTGTGAAACAATGACACAACTTCTGTTTTGTTCCCTCAAAGTCACAAACTTTAAGTATTTCAAGGACCTGTGGGAAGCATGGATTATGAAAACCAGATAATCGAGATAACACGATTATTGTGCTGCATTCCATTTCACAATATTGCTCTCGTTTTGTCTTGTGTTATAAATCCAGCGTACCCCTTTCCTTTACAGTGGTGCACTTACAGTTACTGACTGGAATATGTTGAATATATTTTTCCAAAATTATATGCAGTTTTCAGTAGGTTGTGGCAGTGCATGGCATTATTAGTTTATTAATTCATGTATTTTATTTGTTGAATAAAAGCTGAATTATATTTGAAGTTCAAGAAAATGAACTGTTAAAAGACATGTTTTTAAAAGTTCAATAAATGCATGATGTTTCCAAAGTCAGTGAGTAATCGTCTTAAATAATCGGGACTCAATATTGCAAAACAATCGTGATTATTATTTTTGCCCTAATTGAGCAGCCAGAGCTGGATGCATGGCACTTATTTACTCAGTTTTCCACTCGCTTTTGCCAAATACAAATCAACAAAACATTCGTTTTAAATTGTACTGTTGTGGCTTCAAAACTATAATCTTGTGGGGTACAAGTCATACGGTCAGGAACTGGAATTTCCTTTCTACATTTTCAGTTTTCCATGTGTGATGAAAAATGTTTTCTTTTCCTCATAGAACAAAGAGGAAATTACGCCCCACCCGACTGCTTTTGTTTTTGGAGCCTGTACTTAGCGGAGAATAACATCTAATCTAGAATCTGTGAGCCGATTCATTAGGGGCCGCGGAGCAAAATTGATCTAAGATCTGAATTACAAAACGTGACTCTACAAAACACAGCAGTACCACGCTGATATTTTCTCTTTTAAAAGTCATCCTTGTTGGATATCTGACATTGAGGATTAAAGTATCAAAAGAAAACGTGTCTGAAGTCCAACATCTGAAGCAGCCACTTTCAGTAATGACAAGAAAAAGGAGAAAAACCTGCCCTGAGGCCGTGCACTGCAGATGTTCACTTGATGCAAGTTTGGCATTCACACGGAAAAGTGCGATGTGTTAAGAACGACCCTGACGGTTTGTCTGCTGAGCTACGGTACACCTCGACTCAGTGTTCACTGTGAGTCATGTCAAAGCTTACTACAATGAAGAGCCTTGATATATGCAGGGCTCCACACTGCAACCATTTTTGGAGACAGTGCAACTAAATGTTATAACTAGAAGCACCAGTGGGACTTGCAAATATGTCCCCGTTTTTTTTAAATCCAGGGTTTTCCCATTCCCATTATAACACACAAGTGTTTTTTTTCAGTGCCGAATGAAAAGAGAACCAATAATTTAATATTTAGATTGATTCCTCCTTTCTAAACTGTTTCATCTCAAGTGCTCCTCCGCTGCTGTGACCGGACTCCGGAGGCCGATGTGCGTCCGGAGGCTTCACATTTTTGTTCCACAGAATTCCTACAGCTTCCCTGGACCTGTAGGCCTGTACACATTTCTCCTCTCTTCACGCTGTAAGTTGTAAGCAGTGCTGACCATCAGTGAACGCATTTGTTTGACTTTTTTTTTTAAAGAACTACTTCACTTTGCAATTTTTTTCACATTGTTATTTCTGTAAATTCTCTATTTACTTCCAAAGTGCCTACATTGGTATGTTTGCTTATTGTGACGGAGTATCTTCAAATGCTTCATAAGCTAAAAGGATGTGAGTCAATAAACTATAATAATAATAATAATAATAATAATAATAATAATAATAATAATAATAATAAAAAGTACTGGAATTGTGTCATAAATAAAAAGAATTACAAAACTATGACATGTTTTTTCATCAAATTTACTAAATAAACACAAAACATATTGATCCAAAAGATTTCTGCATTGTATGTTGATTTTAGTGGTGCTGCTAAATGTTGTGCTGGTGCTTTTCAATAAGCAGCACTAGTGCTCCTAGTGGAAAAAACTTAGTCTGGAGCCCTGATAGTGATGATAATAGTCATGTAAACCTTTTGAGTTTTGATACATTTTGCAAATTATGGCCTCAGTTTCTACATGTACATGTACGTTCGACAGAAAGTGCTGCCCGTCCCACAAACTCTTCAATTAATTACCAGTCATCATGTATACGTTTACATTAATAAAAATACAATATTTATTTTAATGCATTTAAGCATCCCACTTGTAGGCAGGCTTTGTAAGCTCAATACGATGTTACAGAAATGTCACTGACCAACGATCTGTCGTTCTTTTTGAGAGAACGGATCCTTTGACCTGGTTCAGTGAGGAGCTGCCGGGCTGTCTTGACTCGAGTCACTAATTGGCATCCTTGTTCAAGGATTTGGCCCGCTTTTCAGCGACTGCACCACCATGTGAGCATACGCTACATACAATACATCAACAGCGAGTGCGTAGACAGTAACAGTGGGAATTCATGAGCACTCGGCACGTACAGGCTGACCCAGTACATAACAGACACCAAAAAGAGTCGTTCAAAAACATTTGTTTGTTCATTTTCATTTTCATTTTCATTTTCATTTTGCCTGACTTTCAGTTGCACCTTCTAATCGTTGCTGGTAAGTTCAAGGAGATTGGGAGCATTTGTAAAGTTGGGTTGATTTCATAACAGCACTGTGGATGAAAGTTGGATCCCCCAGCGCTCAGTATAAATGGGTATAGTAGGCAGGTCAGTGGGAAATCCTCTCGAGGTTTCAGCTGCTCGTGATGAAGGCAAGAGCGTGAGAAGTATATTCTTAGTACTGCCTCTCCCTTCTTGCCTCTCCTTTCTCCCCTCTCTCCCTTCTCTCCCTTCTCTCCCAGGGGGCTGCCTCATTTTTAGGCTTTGCCCATCAATCTTTTATTTTTCAATTTCTCCGTGACACTGGGATCTGCCAGCAATATTTCACAACACTTAGGCTACACAAAGAACTGAGAGTATGAATCTGACTATTATATCATGTTTCTATCCAAACATGACAGATGTAAGAAAGGAACTAAAAATAAAAATACAATAGGATGAGTTTAGTGTTATGTAGGTGTATTATCTATCTAACAAACATTGAACATTTTGATTACTCTTTTATTTATTTTGCTTATTCATTCATTCATATGAAAAACTCCCTTTTTCAGTGTTTGTGCACATAACTGTGTGTATCTGGAGTTCCTACCAATACACAAACTGTGAAATAAGACAACCCAGTCACTTTGTTTGTGGGCTGCTAGATCAGAAAACATGGGATTCAACAAGCGATTTAGATTTGTAGTATCAACCTGAAAATGAGCATAACATGTCCCCTTCAAATCCTGTGGGACAGAGACACTTAAAGAGCTGAAACGATTAGTCCATTAATTGTTTGACCAATAATAAGAGCAATTACTTTGATAACCTATTAATCATTTAGGTTATTTCTAAAGCACAAAAACTATTTCCGATTCCAGATTCTCCAATGTGAGAATGTGCTGATTTTTATTTGTCTTCCTTGATAGTAAATTGAATAGGACATTTGATGACATCCCCATGGGCTTTAGGAAATTGTGAATTTCCCCATTTTCTAACATTTTATAGACAAAAGAAATAGATTAATCAAGAAAATAATTAGCAGATTTATCGATAAGGAAAATAATTGCAATAGTATAATAACAGTTGCAGCCATAACACAATCAAAAATGGTAAAATAGTGATATCTACAGTAAAAAGGTTCCCTTTAAAAATGCTTCCCTTTCCTCCATTCAGCAGACAACAAGTAGTCTATATTCAATTAGAGTAAATATAGTCATTGTGTAATGTGGTCTTGTGGTCACAACAGATCAGATGCCTCTCCTCCCTCCTGCATAGCTACCGCTCCACTGTGTTTATTGTTTTTCCCCCCCATCCACCAAACTATCTGCATCCAAGCCTGCCTGAATCCCTGTGTGCCCCCCGGCCTGCCTGCACGTCTGAGGTAGTTAGGACTGAAATTTTACCCTGAGAAAGTACTGCAGTGCGGCCACACGGAGCCAGACAGTTCTGTAGCCTCGGGAGTAGTCCACGTTCCAAACAGGAAGACTGAATCAGGCGAGATAAAACTCTATTTATATTCTCCCCGGCAGGCATCCTGATCAGATCAAATACGATCATGAAGCGCTACTGTATGGGGGATGTGATGTCATGCCGTAAATGTTAAACGTGAAATAGTTATAGTATGACCACGCTACTACATTTTTCTTTTGTGTTCTCTTCAAAAACATGAATCACAGAGTGTGTTCCTCCGTACAAGATGGAGAGCTATAAAGGAAGCATTGATTTACATTCAAGCAGCAGTTGGGGCTTTTTTTACAAGTAGCCAGGCATTCCATTTTAATGACACACAGTCAACGCCAAGAGACGAGGCATGGACACACACAGCTTTTGGATGAACACCAACACAAATGTAGTGGTGATCAATCACTGAAAGGATTTGGCAGCTTTGAGCCCTCGCACGCCCGGCATACAACTTACATCAATTACTGGGAACTTTCGTTCCATAAATAATTGATCATGATGCCGAGAGTGCAACCAGAGGAATAACTAACTATAGCAACTGCACTTGCATCTCAGAACATATGGCCTTTTGGATTGCATGCTGCAGCTGCTATACTGACATACTCTGCTTGTGTAATACTGCCATGGGTATGTGAGGAGAAAATCACAAGATGGGGTTAGAGCAGGTCAGACTGTTGAACAGGAAATACTTAATCGATGCTCGAAGCCACTCATGACCTCTGTAAGAAACAACAGACCTGCCAGCCTCAAGGCAGACTGGCATGACAGTGACCTGGTCGGTCCATCTGAATTACTCACTGTGAAAGCCCTCTGTCATATTTGTGCGTCTCTCAGTATTATAACAGCCAGCTGTGACACTACAATAACTATCAAGGCCTTCAACGTCCAACATTTGTTCCTAAAGGTAGCGCAGCACAAAGAGAACATTCCCACAGCTGTTATTGATCAACACACCTCCTAAAGCTTAATGGCTGGTCTAGACATCTGCACAGTAACATGGCATTTGATTTCCCTAGGTTGTTCCAGAGAATATGTGCAAACAGCAGCAAGAATGACAAGTATCTTGGTACCTGTTTACATTTTAGAAACATGACTAGGGAAGAAAATGCCCAAAAAGTGGACAATTACCATGGGCAATGGTGAATTTAAAAATAGTTTATTAACAAATTACCAGTTGTTAAACTAGGAAAACAAAGACATATATAAAAAGAAAACTATAGTACTACAAAATTGTGAGGGGTGGGCAATATAGCATTAAAATAATGTCACTATATTTCAGGGTAATTAGCTGTAACTGTAAATGCATTGAGCATATGAAGCAGCCAAATGGCATTACAAATGGAAACATGTATGCACACTGATGAGATATTAACATTAACATTAACAGTAACCCTGAGTCACGAGGAGCCAAGTCTTGAGTCAAGGCCTGCACTGATTACCTTGGAGGGATGGGGAAGTTATTGAAAAGTTCACACTAACAAGCCTGTGTCTCAGTATTATGCCTCACCCACATAATTCAGTCAGGCCTACACCAGGGCTGTGGCACTAACAGCAGCCCAACTCTACCACAAACCAAATCATCAGAACAAACCTCAGTCGGCAGTGGAAACTGGGTTGGACAGGGGAACTATTGCCCAAATTCTGGATATGATTCAGCACAGTACTGTGTCTTTCACGACACCAGTTATGTCTCAGTTTGATTGTTTATAGGAGTTATCACAGTATGACTGTGACACAGAGGTTAGAGAAAACAACACTAGGGTTCTCCCGAATACTATTTTTTGGGCTCCAGATATTCTGAAGTAATCAGCAGCAAATAATCGAATATTCGGCGGTGCAGCAGTTCACTGTGTTTACATTCATTAAATCACCTGAAAACAACACCAGGCTGCTACAGTATACAGTATTATTTCAGCTGAACATTGTTGAAACAGAGAAACTAATATTGGTAGCAGGAGCAACAAGTTAGCAGACTGCCAACTGCACCTTTCTCTGTGCTGTACACAGTGTGTGGCCCTGCCCTCTGTGAAAACAATGATGCTCTATAACAGAAACAGTCTCACTCTGAACTGAAATGGAAACACTGTGTTGCAACACATATCTTTCGGTTTAATTTAAGACATTCATTGTTAAGGATTTCATTTTTCTACAGTATTGAGAAAAAAAATAAAAAAATCTGAATTCCAAAATTTAAAAAAAACGAATACCTACCCAACGAACAAATATCCGAATAGTCAAATTTTCGGGTCCAGCCCGAGTAAACACCATACATCCACTTATAACGATGTATGAATTAGTAGTGAGAAATATTGCTACGGTCAAACCACATAAATTGCCTTGGCCAAAGCCTTTGAACACCAGGTATAAACAACGTATTACTTCGCAGGGATCAATGTGTGCTTTGATTAGCTTGGAAACTGAGACATGGAGAGACATATTAAAAGGGGATTCTTATGTGTGACAATCGACCTGTTAAAAATAAATTACTGCACACACTCACAATTGTTATTTCTTACCCGGCTTCACAGTCATAATGGAAATCAAATACCTCTGATTTACAATTAGAGAGGCCTGCCTGCCGAAGAGCCAATTTCATGCTTACGGGCAATCCCCAAACACTAAAACACAGAACAGCAGTCAGTGTGGATTCTTCAAAACACTATATTAGGCTGTTTATAACTACATCTTCCTGGGACGAAACCTAAGTAACCCAATGCAAGGAATATGTTAAAGTTACAACATACAATATTCCTCTGTTTGCTGCATTGAGACACTAACAAGATCTCACCCAACACCAATGGGTTAAATCAGTCAGAACTTGGACCAGCATCACTCCCACAGCTGAGAGCTTCGGTAATTGAACTAAGTCAGTGTGGTCAGTCAGGAACTTGGGACATCACTCCTGACCACAGTGTCTAAAAGAAGAACAATACTTGTCTGTGAAATGTCTCCATCCCAAACACTCACACAGTTCAGGCAGAAACCAGTGCCACCCGCGTGACCTGCTGTGGCATACCATTTTATCTTCTCTCCAAAAAGTATAATGTGGATCTTAAAATATCACCTACACTTCATCAAGTGTCCTCAAACCCACAATGAGTACATTCACACAGTTCACTGGTGTCCCATTTGTAGCCCCAATCGTGAACCTGAAAAATGCTTTCTGAGTGAGCGAAGTATAAGCCAGTCTATTCAACGTGCAAGCTCCGGGTCCATCTGATTTGCATGTTAAACGGGAGCTCTCAAAATATGTGAATGCATGTGTCAAACAGGCTCAGAGCAGGGGCGGAGAGGTCCCCTGTTACCGCCCTCCAGTGGTCTTTGGAGAGAAGGCAAAGAGAGAAGGAGACAAGAGGTTCATGGGTCAAGCAGACTGTGCAATTTCAACAAATGCCAAGAGTTCGTGGGCCAGGACTGGAAGAACAAGAACCTCCTGTGTGCTTCACACGCCTGTCAGCAACAACAGTGCCCTACAGGCATGTGGAACTCTAGCCTTTCTTATCACGCAATGGAATTTTTCATAGATTTATACAGTACGTCCAGAACCCAAATATTCAGATCATCATCACATATAGCAAAGAAAAGCAGAAAAGAGAAGCAAAGTTTGGTTATTGTGCTTAAAAAATTGAGTTTACAAAGTAATTGAGGAATTTCCATAAAATAACTGCTCCAGACCTGGAGGGCGTGACGGTTCTAACCGAACCCGTGACCAATTTCTGATAAATAATGAGAATAAATAATCTTCACAAAGTTTTGCCTACTGACCGTGAGTGCAGCCAATCCAGTTAATATGGCAATACCTTCACTCAACTGAGCCAATCGATTGTTTACCATATGGAGACAACTAAAGAGCGATGTGAACGATGACAGCATGGGAACTGACCCTGCCACCATCTGGTGTGGACAGAGTGTACCGTGGTCTAACCAAAGTCTCACTACACGCCTTGAGAGTGAGTGAGTGAGTGAGAGAGAGAGAGAGAGAGAAAGAGAGAGAACCATAATCATCCTGGGTAACTGAGCATGGCCTGGAAATGTGCTAAATACCCTTGACAAAAAGGAAAAAGGGTCAGGCAGATTTTCGAAAATTGACTATTTTGAGTGCACCAACATTCATTTTTATTTCCCTCAACACAACAACACACCGAGTGCTTGTCCAGCTTGAGCATTAAAAGTGCAATTTGCCGTACTATATCTGTGTATGTGGTACCCCTGCATGCTTGGCTGAAGAAACTAATTTTGTCACAACAATGTGGAGAAAGTGCCTGTTATTCAACACAATACACTGGTCCATTGCCCTCAATCAAAAGGCACCACCACTTCTCAAAATTGCACTCATTCTAATATTTGAATGTATTCCTACAAAGAAAAGAAACTGAGATATCCACTTCTTTATTTTAAACATAACAACATGGCCAACAACAACTGAAAAGGCTGCAATGTATAGCCTATGCAAAAACATGTGACCATTATAGCTTTTCAAATACTATTCCTATTTAGTTAGGCATGAGACCCCTACGGTTATACATATCAGAGGTTCAGTAGGTGTCCATGCCTCAGGGTTTCGACTTGTCTGGGTGATACAAGTTCATACAAAAAGTTAATCTAGTAGAACAAAGACGTGTCAGTTTTTGCTGGCTATGGGTACATTCAGCCAATTAGCAGCTGGAGGATGTAGTCTGTTAAACCTTAATTCACAAAAAGATGGTTTGCTAGAGGTTAAAACAATCTACTTGACATTCAATTACATGGAATTAATTGCTTGTTTTCAAAGGCTACTTTCTCTCACTGGGTTCAAACTGTTTGAAGAACATTTAATGGCTCCATCATCAACATCCACACACCAGAATATTTACAGATGAATAAAAAATCAGACAGGAGATAGCCTACACTTATTAAGATGCAGGGCTAAAATTCATTATTTCGTGTTTGGCCTATTATGGAGTGAGTGGACCAGCAAAAATAATCCACTCTTCTCACATAAACATGAAATGCTTTGCTTTGTGTAAATAAAAACAACACAGCAGGAAATTGGAAAACCATTGGAGCCCAAGTGTCTTGGAATAACAGGACATAGATGAAGATAAACTGATTCTAATCTTGGGGTAATGTATTCATTCCCTAATGGTTTTTTTTCCCCCAGAAAATGTCAAAACATGTCAAATGTAATGACAAGATGAAAATATCACACCTATCAAACATCTAAACCCAGCCCCCGTTTTTGACATTAAAAGGTTAAACTGTCACCTACTCTTTGGAACGTCATGCTTGTCAAACTGTGTCTCCTGTCTCTCAAGTTAGAGGCTACCGGGGGTAAGAGCTCAGGAATAGCTTCTCAAAATGATCTGCTTGCAGCCCTCCATTAGGTAAATAAACATGTCACTCATCAACCTCTCAGATTCTTTCACTTTCACTGTTTGTTGGTCACAGATTCTCTGTTTCATGCCTACACTCTCTTTGTGTCTCTTCATCAAAAACATATAAATGTAGACAAAAAGGAAAAACAATCTGTTCTCAGACTCTTCTTTTTACATGGAAACCTTTGAGTCCTACCTACCACCTACAATACAAGGACATCCATTTTCAGCTGAGCAAGTCAGAGAAAGACAAACCATGCTAGTTTGACCAGTGAGACTGGACTTGGGCAAAGCAGTGCTTTGAGCTAAGTGCTAACTGCTAACATCCCAACAATAAGATAGGCTAAACCTTTATTGATCCTCAGCAGGGAAATTCAGTTGTTGCAGCAGTAAAACAGAAACAACAGAAATCAGATAAATAGAAAGTAACAGAAATAAGTATGCCGATGTTTACCAAGTAAAATGTTTACCATGTTCACCATCTTACTGTAGTTAAGCATGTTCACTTGTTAACATGGTAGCTAATATTGCTAACGAAGTACAGCTGAGGCTGGAGGGAATGTCATTAGTTTTGCAGGAATTTGGCCATAAACCAAAGTATTGGACAAATAAATTAAAATTCTGACCTGATGGTAGTCAGAGGATCGCCAAAGTTATTTGGCAAATTCCATGGTAATCCAACAAATAATTGTCAATATAGTTCATGAGAACCTGCTGTTGGCACTGGAGGAAACAGTCAGGGGATCATCAAAGTAGGTAAAATTCATCCTCTGGGGACCATGAGTATCTGTACTAAATTTCAAGGCAATCCACTTAGTAGTTCAGATATTTCAATCTGGACCAAAAGTGACATGTCCATTGAACATCTGTAAACTTTGCACACCTGTAAACTCTGCACTTTATAAACTTTGCACACCGGAGTTTTCAGATCATAGCACGATGCATTACATTAATGCAATCTTTTTTTTTTTTTTAATTCTACTTTTATTGGTTAATAGCACATTCATATATTGCACATTCCTGTCAATATTCCCTGTATATATTCTCTAAACTATGCAGCTCTCAT
>JAOVVB010239864.1:0-22288 GCA_028570985.1 Heterobranchus longifilis | reverse complement strand
GTGATTTGATTGGTTCCTGACATATGATGTCATAAAACCTGTCTGTCTGAATCCACAGTTTTGAGACTGTTGTTGGCACACTGCAGTTTCAAGACTGCTCATTTCACTCATTGTAACATAAAAAACAACAACATATATATATATATAATTATATATTAATGTTAACATGGTTAAAAACGTGATTTTCATGAGGGGCTCTTTAAAGAGACTTAACACAAAATTACACAAAGATGTGTCCCCTTTTCTCTCTCATTTTCACCCTCTCAGAAAACGTAACGAAACATAAAACTGACACATAATTGTATCTAACCCGCCGTCAGGAATCCCGACCGAATTGAAACATCAAGGTCAAATATGAATAAACAAACATGAAAAATAAAGTAATTTTTCATGCAAAAATGACAGAAAATGCAGTTTTTAGCCTCTCATGGAGATTAGATTTCCTGATTTTCTGTTTTATATAATATTAAACTGAATATCTTTGAGTTTTGGACAAAATTTAAAAACATCACCTTAGACTTTGAGAAACTTGGACGGACATTTTTCATTAATTTCTGACATTTTATAGACCAAACCATTAATTGATTAATCTAAAAAAAATAAGTGGCTGATTAAATAGTTTATACAACATTAAAGCTGGAACCTCTTCCATCACTTAAATGTTGAAATGATTCATAAACCATAAACTGCTCCTACCAGGGACAGAATGAAAAGAATATTTAGATCCCCCTGGCACATTTATATTTTAATGTTTTTTATACACTCCGCCACCTTCTTTACATTCAAAGTAAAACATTCCCAGTGCGAATCAGTTTATTTTCATTGTGAATTAGAAAACTCTACTGAGGGCCAGATTTGGCCCGCGGGCCGTAAGTTGAGTACCACTGTCCTACACTCTCAGAAAGGGAGGAGAGAGGGGAGAGGTATTCAGTTGGTTGCAATCTGCAACCTCACCACTAGATGCCACTAAATCCTGTACACTGCTCCTTTAAATGGACAAATACATTATTTGACTCATTTTGAGCTGACTCAGTGCTGATGCATATTTCCATTCTGCCGCCTCTATGTATGAAAGTTACTCACATGCCATAAACAGGACATTTGTTCTGAGATGAAGCAAAATAACACGTGTATCATGTTTTAAAAGACGCTTAAATACAAAGGCACTGAGATAAAGCAGTGGAATAAGTGTGTACAAAGTCTGCAAAGTTGGTGAACTTTCTTATATAAAAGTATACAGACGAAACCTTTGCTCCCGATACACCAAACTATAAATTCCAGCTCATAGGCACAAGGACCCAGCAGGAAGAAAACACGCCTCTCACCCTCAGTGCTCTCTCTTCCTGCCCTCCCACTTCCTCCCTCAAACCCATGTGCTGCTGCAGGAGGCTTCACTCTGCATGTGTGTGAGTGTGTGTGTGTGAAAGACATTGAGAATAGATCACCAGTGAGTGCAGGGTGTTTGTGGAGCAGAGAGAAGGATGATGGGTTGACCTTTGGAAAACGTCTCACCTGAAATAAACCTGGAGAACATGGAAGTCAAAAAGGTCCTCCATTTTGTGCCATCTGGTGAGTTTTACAGCGTGGAGTGGGGTGACAAGGTCTTTCACGGTGCAACCTGAGCCAAGTGTGTCAAACACGTGGAGAAACTCTCTCTACAGTATACGTGTGTGTGTGTGTGTGTGTGTGTGTGTGTGTGTGTGCGTGTACGTGCTGATAGCATCTATAAAACAGTGTGTTTTTATAGCATATATAATGCGGGCTTCCATCTTTAGATGTACAATTAGGCTATTATTTCTTAACACTTTTATTATCTTTTATGTGCTTGCTTCTCTGATTGCTATTTCCTTTTTTTTTTATGTCTTTATATTATTGATATTAAAACCACAGAGTAAAAGCAAGATGCTTTTAGAAAAGCCAGAAAGTCAAAAGGATGTGAGTCAATATTTACAATATGGCAATAAATGGCACATTTATCTGTCATGTTTTTACAGCAGACCTGCAAATAATTTTTAGCATCTGTTTTATCTCTTAAAGCACCACACTGGTGAAGTGAATCATTTCAGAAAAGTACATTAAAGTGATTTAAAAATGCTTATTTGGTTAAACTTTCTGTTGTTGGGAAAGTCCATAACGTTAAGCTGCTATAGTGTTGTATAGTCCAGTATCCCAGTAGACTACATCAGTGATTCCCAACCAGGGGTACTTGTACCCTATAGGGGGTACTTCTGCATACAGTTGTTCCCATACCAATACTAATATTGGAAACACTTCCGATACCGCAGAGAATACTGATATCGCTATCTGCGAGGACACATGTCTATATATATATATATATATACTTTATTTAATCAGGAAGTCACTGATCCAATACCACGTCATTTATCCCTGAAAGAAAATCTACTTTAAAGTAGTTTATTTATGTTATTATATGTATTTGTTCATGTTTGACAAGTAATTGAACCTGAGCCAGGCCATGCAACAATGATATCACAGCCACACAGTGTTAGCATACAGCTGGTATCACGTATCAGAATCATGAAGGAAAGAAATGGTGTCGGAACATTTCCACTTCTGCTGTTAGAGGGGACATGGAAATATTGTAGCTCAACTAATTTAAAAAACAAACACAAAAAAACCCCAATTCGATTAGAAAAAAAAAAAATAATAAAAAAATAAATAAAAATAAAATAAATAAATAAATATCCTATTGAGTTAGCTGTAAGAAGTTTAAACAGTTAGATTAAAGTAATGTGTAAATGTTTAAAAAGTAGCTAAAATAATGAATATACAGCTCTAATAGTTAGCTAACTAAAAGTAATGAATATGTAGTTGAAATAGTGAAAACTAGGAATGGCTAAATGGTTGAAATAGCTGCAGACTTAATGTCTAACTTCTGCACCAGTAGTACAAATGTAAACTTGACCAAACTAACCTAAACATTGACAGTTTAATTATATTAAAAATACTGTAACAATATTGTAAAATATTGTAAAAATTGTATGAAAAAAATATTGTGGATGAAATAATATCCAGTTAATGATGAATTCAAATGAACACATTTACACAACACTTGTTCTTTTATCATGCCACCTGCAAAATACAATAACACTATCCAACACACTACAGATTTAAACAATTCTTCAACAAAAAAACATCATTGGAGACTATTTTGACAACCGCTTAATAGTATTAATTAGTATTTTATTCTAGCAAACATTAATGGTGCAGCTTCTGCACTGTGAGGATTTGCTGCTTTTCTTTGTCTAATGTGATAACAAACTGAATATGTTTGTTTTGAACAGTCGGACAAAACCAGTGGTTTGAAGACGCTACTGTGTTGAAGACCAGCTATTAACTGAGAAGACAATTGGCAGATTAATCAATAATAATAATAAGTAATAATAAGTAGTTGCCGCCCTACAACACACTGAGGATGAATGTATTTACTGTTCAGTGTCGTTAATGGGTTAAACAGTCCTACTTGAATTTTCTCAGGGCACGGATTAAGAAGATTATCCAGCAGAAAAATGTCTAATATTCTAATCTGGCCTTTCTCTTATTTAAGACATTTTCTGGTTGAAGTTGATGATAATGTGATACAATTGAAACAACTATAGACAGCATCCCCATCCTTTGCTTCTATTATCTGCAGATTTACCACCGTTCTGCAGGTTTTATGTCATCCACCAAAAACTGAATGTTATTAACAACAATTTAAAACACGTCAGTCTCCCAGAGGATTAATGCCATATGTCACACACATGTCTTTGATGCCTACGTGAGAAGAAAAGACCTTTCCGATGTGTACTCTGGTTATTGAAGTGCAACTTGTGTGACTTTGATTACTGTTGGTCCAGTGGTCGTACCTGTGCTGGATAACAAACACCAGGTCGTCCTTATCGTCGGCCTTTGAGGTGTTGAAGTGGAATGAGCTGCAGTTCCTCCTTCCTGTTATTTGCTTTATTTCAATATATGAATGTGTACATTGTGACCTACAGAGTACACATTGTCCGTGGTACAGCTGCCAGCCGGGGTCACACTCAATGCTGATAAGACTGATTAAGCTTTTATAACACATTACAGATATGTTTTACTACAAAGCACAAAATTGACAAACAGACGTTCATATCTAAAGAGATGTATTATGCTCACTACATGTTTACGTGCTTTAAAGTCGAGCTGAAACGGAAGATAGAGCGCCTTTAGTTTCCATGCAGTGACGTATTTCCCAGTAAAACGGAATATTTGCGCGGGAATTCAAATCCTTTGCATTTGATTGGACCTCTGAGAAGAGGGCGGGCTAGAGTCCAGCGCAGTCCAGACTGGAGCTACAGCCTCCATCGACTGAAATCCCTCCTCCCTTCCTGTGGTTCTCAAAGTCCCCTCGCTGCAGCCGGGGCGTAGCGCCACACAAGATGATTGTGATTGGTTCAAAGAAATGCAAACAGGCCAGGGAGTTTTCCCCTGCCACTGTTTGGCTATGCAAGACGAGCTTTGAGCCAAAGTAGAAACAAGGGTTGGAAACAGAGTATTCAGAACGGTCTGAAATCTGAGGTTTTTGCTCACAGGGATTACTTTTACATAACGTTTACCTCATTATTTGAAACTTTGGCCATCCAACATTGTAGCGTTATACATATGACTTAAAAAAAGGAAAAGCATAATAGGTCCACTGCGTCTCTTCTGCCTTGATGGTTTGACCTTGCAGAGTTCAGCACAGTTCTCGTTTCCAGAGACCCAACACGGATTCTTCTGTTTCCTATTTCTCAAGGACATCCTCTGGCCACAGACAGCAGCGTGGCACGGATTAATACAAGATGCCTAAGGCTTTATGTCAGCCGTGGTTGTGTCAGCAAGGGTTTAGGTTTCATTTAAACGTGGGGGGGGGGAGGTGTATGCACGTGCACTGCATTCACAAAAGAAAATGTATAATTATGAGAACATTTCTTGTTATTATATGATAGCAACTCATAAACATCAGATAAGGTGTCTTGTGAATGCAGGAAACGTTGAGAATCAAAATACATAATTTCCTGCATTATGGGGAATTTTAATGCACCAATTTCTGCCTTTTCTGTATCAATTTATGGTGGAAATGTCTTCAAAATACTGCTACTACATTCATGTTTTTATTAGGAGGGGACAAACGCTCATGTTCTACATATTGAGGGGGACGTGTCCCCTGCACCCCCCCCTGCATATGTGTCAGAGTTAGAAGATACCAAACAATTTTAGGGAAAAGAATGGATGAACTAGTGGTTGGAAAAAATCATGAATAAGTTAATATTTATGTTGCACATATTCAATCTCAGAAACATCCATCAATAAATAAACATTCAGTTAATAAATCACAGTGAAACGGTCTCTTTAACAGCGTCTTTATCTTGAGTAATGTGTATTTCCAACATATTTCACTGAAATGTGGACACATTTGAATGGAGCAATACTCCAACCACACATCCCTCATCTGCGTTAGATGAAGAGGAAGAGGAGGGACCAGTGAATAAATTAAAGTGATGGCAGCATAACTTTGAAAGCTACCAATTACCTCACACTGGAAGAAAGAGAACGACAGCAAAGCTACCGTAGGGAGAATTAAAGTTTGGTTAACTAAAGCTACTTTAGAAAAAAGCAGTTTAAACTACTTTGTAAACTAGAATTACAGCCTCAAGTTGCAGTTTATACGCATGTCACTCAATAAGTGAAGCACAGAAGATGAAACAATCACCACAGTTTCATGACTCGTGTCACCAGTTCAGTATCAGACCACACGTCTCCCCTTCTGTTCCCGAGTTATGGTGTTAATAATGCAGAACATTATGATGTCACAGGGAGGTTGACCTTTGACCTTTTGGATATAAAATGTCATCGCTTCATCATTTTTATCATAATTAGCGTATGAATTCTTTAGTTATGGCCAAAAAATGTGTTATGTGAGGTCACAGTGACCTTGACCTTTGACCACCAATATCTAATCAGTTAATCGTTGAGTCCAAGTGGATGTGTGGTCAAATCCCTCAAGGGTTCCTGAGATTTCACATTCACAAGAATGGGACGTACGTACGTACGTATGGACGGACAACCCGGCGTGAAAATGATCAAATTGACAATGTACATGTGATACGAAATTATAACAAAACATAAAACAAAAAAGTCACGTGGCTGCAAAAAATGCCACTCAGTTGAGTTTATTGCTAAAAGTACATAAACCAAAAAAAAAAAAACATCCGACTATTCATAGGAAAGTGAGAGGAATGTCAACTTTGGTTTTGTGCACAGTGTCCATCAGTCGGACACCTGCCGTCCAGAAACGAGAGTCCAGGTGGGGGTACTGCACCAAGCAGGATTACACCAGGTAACTTCTAAAATAGCATGCAACAAGGGTCAGGAGACTATTTTAAGGAGTAGTATCAATGTCAAAGGCTTGACTTACACTTGTGTAACTATCGATGTCACCAGACTGCACAGTCAGCACGAGGAAGTCGGCCTGCCCGCCGACAGGAAACCCACAGAGTCCTGCAGAAAGACTGCTAAATACCTTCTCTGATAAACCTTTAATGTAGCGATCTGTACTGATTGAACAATCACGGATAGAGAAAACAAACAGGTGACATTTTCACACCAATTTCACTGTTGGAGCCATGGATGCATTATGAGTTAATGGGCCCCTGGGCACAGACATGTTAGAGGCCCCCGGCCTGTCTATAGGAACACCCAAACTCAAGGAGTCTCAAAGAGTCTACTTTTAGTCATTTTGCATCTTTATATGGTAATGTTGTGTCTCTTTGTAGTCATTTTGCATCTCTGTGATTGTTTTGCATGGATTTCTGGTAATTTTGCGTCTCCTTGTAGTCGTTTTACATCTATTTTTAGACGTTTTATGTTTCTATGTGGTTGTTTTGTCATCTTCTTGCGGTCATATTGTGGTTGTTTTGTGCCTCGTTTTGCATCTCTGTGATTGTTTTGCATCTATTTTTAGTCGCTGTGCGTGTCTTTGTGGTCGTTTTTCATCTCTGGAGTCATTTTGTGTCTCTTTATATCGTCATTTATAGTCGTTTTGTGCATGTTTGTGGTCGTTTTTGTTCAGCAACATATAGTGAGTCAGGGCCCCTGACACTTTGGGCCCCTATAGGTCCGTTCAGTAATGAGATGAGAACAGTGGTAGTCAGTGTCTACTGTTGATCATGCTGATAAGATCAAGTGGAGAGTATTTACAATAAACTTGACCTTTATCTTTATGAGACAAGACAGTAAAGGTCTCAATCACAGCAGACTAAATCATCGTCCACACATCCTCCGCTACAAACAGCTTGATGCATAAACTGCGAGGCACCCTGTGAAGTGGAGGAGGCCTGGGAATGTTCTGTCTAATCTGCTTTGAGATATGGCCTTGCTCGGGAGCCTCCTGGAGCCAATCTCTGCCTCGGGCGAGGAAAAGCTCATCTGTAGAGCTGCAGCAGCGTCTCACAGATACATGACCGCGTATACAAACATCACACACAGCTGGTGTCAGATATTTGTTGTAACCGAGAGAGAAGGGGTCTTTTTTCAGTTTCTCCGCATGTGCCGTTTTTTTTCCGCCGTCTCTCTTTAACATCTCCATAACTGACATCCACTTTCTATCTCCATAATTTAAAAAGGTCTGACAGATTGTGCGTCACACTGGCAATAATGATTCAACACGCTCAGATATTTTAATCTGTCTACAAAATCTGAGTGTGTGTGATGGGAGCAGCTGAAAAGGTTGACGCCTGCTGGTGAATGCAGACTGTTTATGTCGCTTGTGAAGTGAGAGCTGCTGCTGCACAACAGGATCAAACTGTGTCCACCAACATTTCACGCATTAATACCATGTGCTGGTCACTTTCTGCAAGAAAACATCATAGTTCTGCAGCTTTCATTCCTATTTTAAAGGAATACTTCACTCGCAAAATGACCATTTGTATATCAATTACTCACCCCGTGTTACCTTCAATTCTTAAAGAAAACGTTGTTTTTGTCGCATGCCTCCACGGAGAAAGTACGGGATGCGGTTACGTACTAACATAGTTACGTTAGTTAACGTAAAATAAGTCAACGTTGACTTTTGATTTGACACGGGACACAAACAGCGGCCTGCTGTGTTTGTTTGACCCATCCACATCCAAATTACATCATCGGACTTCCTCCTCTGGTCCCGTCATAATTATCATGGCCACTAGAGGTCGCCGCCTAACAATAAACCTAAGTCGTAATAAGCTGCTTTGAAACGACCTATGTGGTCAGTTTTTAAAAGGGAGTGAATATTGGACTTCTAAAAACACGGCTCCAAATTAAAGATAATGTCGCACCGAATCTGTTCGATGTGTAAAAAAGAAACTGTTTGATAAAATGTGTGATAATAAAACAACATTTTATATTTCATATGACTAACCTTTCCATAATGTGGTTGAAGACCACAACACAAACAATAATGAAACCTCTTAATATAAAATACATCTTTACTACTTATAATAAAAACTGATCATGAAGTTGTGTAAATAACATATTTGTTTTTTCTCCTACAGAGGCTCCATCCACCGGGAGGTCCAAGAATGGATATGTTTTCCAAGAGATGGGTGCGTAGCGGCAGTAATCCATCCTATTATGTTCTTTGATTGCTTTCCTCAGCATGGGTCCTGCTCTTTTATGTGCGTGATATCTGCGTTGCAAGCACAGAGGACGTTGCAGGGTTTTTTTTTTTTTTAATTTACTTCAGGATACGAGGGAGAATAAGGTAGTTTTTCACATGTAAATGTATTGTAACAGCTCTTTATGGTAATGCCAATACTCCTCGCTGCTCACTGATGAACCATTTCACATGCTGGTGAGCACAGCCAGTCGCTCCACTGATGGTGTGCTGAGAGGTTAATTAATGGGTAAATAATGAGGCAGATGATCTGTGAGTCAATGATGGGAAGCAGGAATAATCATAGCTCAAAGCTTTGCTCATGAAGGGTTAAGGTTAATTCTCTAATTCTGTGGATGTTTCTCCCCTCATAAAAACTGGCGATCGAGATGCCATATTTATCTTCTATACAATTAAGGAATTTACGAGGGGCTGCTATTGTTATATTGCAGCATGTCTGGTTTGAGGGGGATTTTTTTTATTGGGTCTCTCTCTCTCCGTCTTGCTGTGTGCTTGTCAACAGATGGCAGAGTGGTGGGAGGGAAAAATAAATTGTCCCTTACTGGAGACACTGTTAATGTGGCTGGCACTGCATCTTAACCTTGACACAAAGAACAGATTTATCTCACTGTTAGGTTCATCTATGAGGTGGCCTTTATTATTACTCAGTCGTAAAGTGAATTTGAACAGAGTACTGCAGCAAAAAACTAACTGTGACATAGAAACTCCGGCGCAGTTGAAATCACACAACACGTCCTCATACCTCGACGACAGAATAGATCGTTTATGACTCATGACCGTTCTAGTTAACGCTGTGAGACACGGTGGCAGTTTTAAATACGTGGTTAACGTTGTGGTTAAGTTTAGGCAACAAAACTACTTGGTTAGGTTTAGGAAAAGATCATGGTTTTAACAAGTCCTCCAAACCATCCATAAGTCATTTGTTCCTGCTCTCTAATACGATTCATGCGAGCGTTTACTAAGTTAGCGCCCCCTAGCGGTGGCAGGAAATACGACCCACAGGAACGTTTTCCAGCCTCGTACCTAAACCTGACGGTCGCGTTGTTACATCGTTAACGTTGTGAAACAGTCGCAGTTTGGTTGGGTTTAAGCACAAAAAGTGAAGAACAGAAAATGACGTTAAGTTTGTTACCTAAAGTTAAAATAACTCGCCATTTACTTTTAGTTTCAAACGGGACACGAACACCGGTCTCCTGGGTCAAAGTCCTGTGTTTGTTTAACCCATCCACCTCCACCTCCACCTCCACCTTTAATATTACGTTACATGACTTCCTGCTTTGCTCCCGTCATAATTACTACGGCCATTAGAGGGTGCCGCCTAACAAGAAACGTAAATATGGGTCATTTTCGATGCTTGTACAAACCAGCTATGTTGTCGTCTCCATGGTTTGGCTTAAAATAAACGTTTGTTACGGACATAAGTATGTGACGTAGTTACGTGTGTGTCGTGGTACGTGATGTGGTTACGTACTAACGTAGTTACGTTGGTTAACTTAAAATAAGTCAGTGTTGACTTGTGGTTTCACACGGGACACAAACAGCAGCCAACATGGGTGGAAGTCATGTGATTGTTTAACCCATCCATCCACCCCGTCTCCCTCCATATGCAGACTTTATTGCTCTTTATGCTACGTCACCTGACTTCCTCCTTTGCTGCCGTCATAATTATTACGGCCGGTAGAGGTCGCCGCCGAATAACAAACGCAAATATGTCTCGTAATAAGCTGCTTGCACTGTTTTCTTTGGTGAGGATGGTCTGAAATTAAAGTTCTGTATGTAAGATACAAACTGAGGTTGATACTCGACTGTGACCACTTCATATTTTATCCACAGAGCTGCAGGATGGAGAACAGGAGGATTGTGGGAAAGATTCACCCGTCACTCACAAGGACCACATCTATGACAACCAGATCCAGATCAGTGTTTCAGGTGTGTGTGTTTAAATAAGTTCACTATAACATAATGATTTGTTCTAAGAATAAATGTAAGTTAGAGAGAATAAAATGCCTCCACCACTCAACAATACAGACAAATAGCTCATTGCAGTGCTGCGCTATTACATTGCATCTTACTCTGTCATTGTCTGAGAATAATTTTCAGCCTGGGCAATTATTTCTGATAATAACTGAGACAAAGTTCACTGGCAGCTAGTGCTCCCTATTGACTATTAATACTGGAGAGATGTTTAGTTATTTCCAAGAATATGAAAGAACCATTTGCAGCAATCCAATCTCCAGAATAAATGTTGGCATTATACGTTTCTGCAAACCACAGATATGTAACATTTGTACATTGTTTCATATGTAGGGGATATCAATGTGATCTCATGGTATATAAATAGCCCCCAATCTTTATTGACAGTACTTTTGCGTGCCAAACTATGACGCTTCACTACGATCACAGTTTTGTGAATTCAAACAAAACTTAAGTTTAGGCAACAAAACTAGGTGGTAAGTTTAAGAAAAACATCGTGTTTTGGGTTAAAATAATAGACAGTTGTTACGCAATCAACATGAATAACAAAAATCAGCGGTTATTGTCTCGAACAGCAGTCTGCTGCTGTCTGCTGCCTGGCAGCATATCCGTGGTTTGCAGAAACGTACAATGGCAACATTTTGTTCTGGCGACTGGGCTGTTGTCAGTGGGGATCAGAGCAATGATAAGGGGTTGGAGGTGTGTGTACAAGTATAAATTCATATGTGGCTTTTATCTGCAGATCCTGACTGTCCTGGGTTTGGGCTTTTGAACACAACAAGAAAAGTAAGTCACCCTCTCTGTAGTCTGGCTCATTCTGTGAACAGAATAAAGCCTTACTTCTTACTTACTGAGTCAACAACGGCAACAGCCTCCGAGTTATCAAACTACACGCTGAAAATGACAAGTTTTGAAGATTTGGATTGTGCAATAAGGCAGCCCTGCTCTGTTATTTCGGTGAATGATTGTAAAGATCTACAAAGAACATTTTTCGTGTAGGTGTTACACCGAAACGTGTTCCCTCCCAACACTATTTTGCAGATGCACTGTCGGGGCGTGGCATCGCCCAGGACGATTGTGATTGGTTTAAGCAAATACAAACAGGTCAGGGAGTTTTTTCACTATCCAGGAGTGAAAGCAGATTCAATCCAGACTTTGCTCCAGTGCGGACACAGCACAGTAGAGATAGGTCTGGCTACATGAGACTACCCTCTCTCTAATAATCATTACTGCATAATTACTGCAGAAAGCAGCATTTTACACTTTCTTTAACAGTTTTTACCACTTAAAGCTAATATCCCCAAATCGATACCCAGCTCACGCCTGATGTTTCAAACTAACTGAGCTAAATCTGAAAGCAGTGAGCCGGGAGGAAATGTGTGGATTTACTTGCTGTTGGGCGATATCCAGTCTGCAAAATAAAAACCTTTCACCTATTTACACTATGAACGTATTGCAGAATCAATCAAATGTCTGTTGTTCTTGGCTTACAGTATGTGAAGCCGATGAACTTCCAGGAGGAAGTGCGCGCCCACAGAGACCTGGATAGCTTCCTGGCGCAGGCCAGCATCCTTCTGGATGAGAAAGCTGCCACTCTGGACGAGGCCCTGCGGCGAATGTTAACGCACGTGGTGGAGGACGGCCACGCGAGCTGTGACGCAGACGAGGTCATGAACTCGCTGTTCACGGACGCAGGAGGGAAGGAGTTTAATGGTGAGCAAAACATATTAGAAGCACGTTGAGTTGAAGAGTTTGCATCAACTTTTGATTGAAATGTTTTATGCTCCCACAGTTCACCTTCTGTCAGAGACCATTCAGGGTGTGACGGCTACTTCCACTGGCGTCCGCTACCAGCAGTCCTGGCTTTGTATTCTGTGAGTTCATCTACAATAATATTTACGTGAAAGGATGCTATTTTGACTAAGTCTTCCAGCCTCCAGCTGGTGCTGAGTTCATTCGCCTGTACAGCGACAACACAACACAAGAATCCTTTTCACTGGAGAAGTCATTTTGTTTTGGCTTTGGTCATTTACACCTGCCAATACAGAATGCTGCACAATCAATCATTTATATATGCCACTGAACCAAAATGAATTATTTCCCTCTCAATCCAGCTCTAATGTGAGGAGCCTGCAGAGGCGTCATGTCTGCATCGCCCGCCTGGAGAGGCCACAGAACTGGGGAAGCAACTGCTGCGAGGCCCGCTATGTCATCCTCATCCTGGCCCCTCCTCGCACGGTGAGGGCCGATTCTCAGTTCTTCTGTTCTAAACTTTTAGCAATCTGGAAGCTTGCAGCAACTATTTTGACAATCCAGCAGCCGGTTTAAGGAAGAAATGTTGGAAATTCGCCCCTTTTAGCCTCTGTTTTGAATGTTATCAGCCCATTAAATGGCCGTTATCAGTTGTTATCACTAGCATTATAATGCAAAATTTGGTTAGGCTAGGTAAAAAAACTACTTGGTTATGGTGTAACGTTACTTATGTACCTAAGTTAAAATAAGTCAACGTTGACTTTTGGTTTCACACAGGACACAAACAGCAGTCTCTGGGTGAAAGTTCTGTTTGTTAAAGCCATCCATCCACCCCTAGTCCTGCCCTAGTGTGTGCTGTTATTGGCTAGTATGACGACCGACATGGTTAACTGATTTAAATGTCTGATAACATTCAAACCGAGTGATATTTGCTGGTTTTCCAGCCTTCAATTATAGTAAACTGGACTGTTTATTGGACAAACAAGCAACTCCCTAAGGCTCTGGGAAACTCACATTGTTTCAGTATTTTCTGACATTTTACAGACCAAATGATTAATTGAGAAAATAATATGCAGATTAATCAATAACAAAATAATCATTATTTGCAAATAATAATCAGGTGCATTCAGAAAAGCTGCATCGTTTTGGTGTGAGGTTGGGATCTGGCTGCTGAAAGTCCCCTATCCAGCATTTCTGCACGATATTTAGCAGAACGTTGGTTAACAAGCGAGAATTCACAATAGCTGCGACCACGTACGTGCATCTGCATGTTCATGCATTTACACACGACCTCACACACACTTGACCTCCATGCCAAATTTCAGCCTCCTTGGGCGAAAACTGCAGCCGCCAAAGGGTGGGGAGATTTTAGTCGACCGACTGACAGAGCGAGTTTAGAGCTGCTGGTCGCAGCTGAGAAATACTTCATCCTTGGAAGAACGCATCGAAATTGGCAGAACAGACAGAAATCTGTTTAACTTTCTCATCATCCTTTTCAGAAAAGCACCAAGACGGCCATCGAACTCGGCAGAACATTTGCCACGATGTTCTCCGACATTTCCTTCAGACAGAAGCTGCTGGAGGCCAAAACCGAGGAGGATTTCAAACAGGAGCTGGTGTTCCAGCGACAGCAGCTCTCCATCGTCACAGAGAAGCCGGTCGTAGAGGAAGTGGAGGACTCAGATCCACGTAGGGGGAAAACACTTCAGGTGTGAAAGAAGAGCAAAGGAGGAGATATAAAACAGGCCGTGACGTCCCGGTGCTGTAATCAGTGCAGAAGTGGTCATGTGACTAACACGGGTTAATGTTGTTTAACTACAGACAACGCATTCTCATAAACCGTTCGTATAATATCATACGATAAGTATTGCACAGCAGTTCCTAAATATCATACATGTCTAGGGATGGGACAATAATTGATTTTATCGTGATAAAAAAACACTCACAATAAGTTGATCGTGGTGAATTTCCATTATCAGGGTAATGGTGAATATCATGAATAACCTCACAAATTGATATCTGTGTCATTAACATTGCAATTAATGTTGTGAAACGGGACTAATCCAGTAGGTTTAGGCTACAAATATACTTAGTTCGGTTTAGGCAACAAAATGACTTGGTATGGTTAGTAAAAAACACGGGGATTGGCATTAAAATCCCCACTTCCATGTTCTGTTTTAAATACATGTGACAGTCGCGTGATACACAGACTAGAACTCCGGGTGAAAGTCCTGCATGTGATCGAGCCATCCCCCTGGGCCGCATGTCTCATAATTACATGCTATATGTATGAATTACAGTGCATTAATTTTTGTAGTCATTGCTACGAACAGGGCATGAGATCAGCCGGCTATAGCACAATGCCAAAAAGCACAAACCTTAAAAACCAATATACAACAATACAGAAACATAACAAGGAGTTGTTAGTTGTAAAAACAACATTTATATTCTCTACCGACTGTTAGGTCTCTCCACATGTGGAGACCAACCTGGTGTTTTCCCACTCCATCCAGGCATATAAAGACATGTTGCAGTAAAGTAAAGTAGTTGAGCCAGATTATCTGATTATCCTGTTTCCACACTCTATCAGCCAGGCCCGAGGAACGAGAAGCAGCTGGGCTGGCAACAAACTGAAAGAGCTGCCAAGTCTGCCGTGGCTCTGGCAGCAGAATGTGTGCAGCATGTAATGATAAAGTACATCATTATGTCCAGTGTTTAAATTAAGAAGAAATGTGTGCGCTCGGCAGGAGGGTGGAGAAGAGGGAACACCCAAATACTGCCTAGAGAGAAAGCAAAGTTAACGACAGGTTGTGGCTGCACCTGATATCCTGAACGCTTTCAAAACAGCATTTACATGGAGGTCTGTTGCTGCCATGCCAGCCTCATAACCAGGGTTCAGGATTAATGGAATACAGTAACGACCGTTATGTAATCTGGATACAAAAAAAAGTAACTGTATTCTGGTACAGTTACAGAAAGTTACCGATACATTTTTTAAAAACGGGGGTTATTTTTCAGGATTACATTTTTACTGTCGCAGGCAGCACAGAGACTACGATCGAAGACGAGACGACGACAAGTTAAAAATAGATCTCTGATAATAAAAACTATGATAAAATGTTTGTTTTCGTTGACGAGATGAGACAGGACTAAAATGAAAGCGCCTACGGTGCACGCGTGCGATACACTTAAGGGTCCTGGTTTGGGGGTTTGAAAATATGGTCCCCCTATTCATATAATATCTCTGATGCTTTCCAGGTTATATTCAACTAGACAACACAGTCAGTGTTTATACTAATACAATTTAGCCAAGTGTATGTTGGCTTTTCTGTTTTTTTATTATTCACTTTGATTCTGTGAAAATCTTACGTTCAGAAAGATTCAAAACGATCAGTTTAATAAAAGTGTAGTGTTTGATTTATAGGCGTTTAATTTTGTTGGCCTATGGTCACATGTGTTTGGCATTGAGGTAATCCAAAAGTAACTGAAAGTATTTGGATTACAGTACTTTAATATTGTGATACTTAGAGTAAGTTACTGAATACAGGTAACTTGTAACAGAATACATTTATAAAGTCACGGAAATGTAGATGTTTTTATGTTTTGTTAAAGTAAAACCGAAACCTACTGAACTTGTTATCAGCCTGTATTGAATGGGGCTGGTGTCAGCCCCATTCAATACGCTGATAAGAACCTTCTGGACCTAGTGTGGGGACACGGCCCCTACTGACCCAGATCTATCATCTCATATTAACGCATTAAATCGTGTGACAACATTCGAAGGCCCAAAACATTTCCATTAGGAGAAAAGTTCTGCAGCTCCAGAAACAATGCCAATTCAGAGTTTGTGCGTTTTTCACTTTGCATCATTTCTGTATATGCAGCATGTTTGCCTTTGTCGGCTGCAGTAAGTATAGTTCTCCACACAGATTGAGTCTAAATGACTAAATTCTGTCTTTTTCTTCACAGTGCAAAGATTTCTTTAAAGCCGGTAAAGGTGTTTATGATGACCTCCGTCGCCGACTCCCCCTCTACCCCTCAGACTTCACAGATGGTATTAATACTTTCTTGTAATACTGCTTCCTATAAGTGGGAACATTTCTTTTAAACTTATTTACTACTGCTACAAAATCATGAAATGTCTTCTGTAAAAGTCTTATAAGATATCTTCACCTTTTGACTCTTTAATAAGCTTTTAAATAATCCATCAAGGTATAACTGGGAAGGACCGCTGCCTGCTGAAGTACACTACCACTGCTATTTTCCTCTACATCGCCATCCTACTGCCTGCTATCGCCTTTGGCTCGCTGAATGACGAAAGCACGAGAGGAGAAATAGGTATGGACTCCTGTCTGCAACATCCTATAATATTATTAACTATTTAATCAGATACATACAAAAGTACTGAAGCTTTGTTTTTTTTTGACAGATGTTCAGAAGACTATAGTTGGCCAGAGCATTGGAGGAGTGATCTATTCTTTGTTTGCTGGCTCACCACTCGTCATTCCACTGACCACGGCGCCACTGGCCATCTTTATAAGCGGTGTGTACTGTGTCCTTAATCAACAAGTCCTCCAAACCATACGACCACATACTGATTGATTGGTCGATTGTTCCCTCTAATATCAACCTCATCAACCTCATACCTAAATGTAACGGTCGCAGTTTTAACTTTCAACTCGGCAATAGAAATGGTCCGCCAGTGCCTACATCTGTATTTTTGCTTGCTTCTTTAAAAAAATAAAATAATAATCTGACATGTTTTCTCATCAAGTTTTACTAAATACACAAACATATTGATCCAAAAGTTTTCTGAATGTAGAAACATTAACAAAATATTTCTTAACACAGTTTCTTAACAGTTATTTGAACTATGTACATTTTTTTTTAAATTTTTGAGATATGCTCATTTTTATGAGAAGAGTGCTAAGGTGTTTGCAACTGTGCGTTGTCGAGCGGTTTGGACCGCACGTCACGTATTGTGATGACGTCATTGACAGACAGAAGCCTTGACTTTCTGCAGCAAAAAGTCTCTAGCTATTATGGTTGTTAGGGGACAATACACTGGCTCCGGCCACTGCGCGTCAGCTCGTTTTGGACCGCACGTCATGTGATATGATGACGTCATGAGCGTACAACGTGATGAGGTGAAAAGACACAAGCCTTAGCTTTCTGCAGCAAAAACAATGAATGCTCTAGCTATTCTGGTTCTTATTTTACATAGATTTAAACAGGATCATGTAAACCACACCCCACCTGTGTTTTGCTATAGTCCTGTGATACTCGTCACGCCGTGGTTGGAGGCGGCTGTCTGATCCATCCACCTCCCTTTCTGCCTGCCCTAAACGGACTTTCTGGTCTTAATATTATGTTACAGGACGTCCTACTTTTCTCCGTCATAATTACAACAGCCACTAGAGGGTGCCGCCTAACAATTATCTCCACAGCGCTGTGTCTGCACAGGGGGAAAGTCTGGATTCAATGTGCTTTCACTCCTGGATAGGGAAAAAACTGCCTGTTTGTATTTCTTTAAACCAATCACAATCGTCCTGGGCGGCGCCAACACCTACATGAAAATGTTTTCTTTGTAGATCTGTAGAACAGAGCAGGCCTGCCTTATTGCATGATCCAAAACTTGTCGTTTTCAGCGTGTAGGTTGATTTATGGGGTCGTTTTTCAGAGGAGGAAAGTCTCCAATGAATCTGGAGAAAACTCTGTATTGCAGCATTGATGCTGAACATTTGGCAGCTTCAAACAACCAGCCAGTTGCTGTGAAAATGTCAATAATTGTAACGCAAATGAATGTTTGTGTCTTTGTGTATGTTTTTCTTTAGTCATCAGGGGAATCTGCGACGACTACGACCTCGACTTCGATGCTTTCTACGCCTGCATCGGTTTATGGAACAGTCTGTTCCTCATCCTCGGAGGCTTATTCAATGTCAGCCTGTTCATGAAACTCTTCAAACGGTGAATACACAACTCCACATTTGTTACTATGACATATCACAGACGGAAGCCCCATACGTGTAATGTATGTAACTAACCGTGTGGCCATGCACTGAGGTGAGGTCACTGATAAGAGAAGACACATCTGTTATGACTTCCTGTTTTCAGCCATAATTACTCCGTTTGTTTAATGTGCACTCTCGCTATCTGGGCCATCATTTCGCCTTGAACGGACTGTTATGACTACGGCTGTATAAAAAAAAACACTATTTTGATAAAACATGAATGATCACGCCATGCTTGTTTTTTTTTCTTCCCTCCCAGCTCAACAGAAGAAGTCATTGCATTGTTCATCTCCATAGCATTTGTCGGGGATGCAGTGAAAGGCACCGTCAAAAGTAAGTCAAGCCAAGGTCGGACTACATTAAACATGTTCTGACTGATTCTGCAGCAGATCTATCTCTCCACACTGTCTAAACGTCCTGCGCACTGTTTGTTATAGGCAATGTTGCACAGCAAATATACATATCAATCATGCAGTCTTTAGAGGAAAAGCGAGCATGAAATCAAACAGCACCCCTGTGTGCTGTGGAAAAACAGACAACCGTATAATATAAATATAATGTTGTCTAGCACACAGCTTCTATTTATATGTTTTTCCACAAGGGTTTGTCACAAGACAGGCCATACATGGACAGGCATATAATGGATTCTTTAGAGCTTTCTTTTTTCCTCTTTAAGCCTCCGGCTGTTGTATTTTTTTTTAATAAAAGCTTGAATACAATGCACTGCTTGATTGTGCTTGAATGGCTGGAAATATACTGAGAATACATAAAATGGGAATTATATCAATATGGTGGAACAACATGTATGAAGACACTCCGTGTTAAATAGACATAAAGTGTATTTCATTTTATATTCTCCACCTCAGCATTTGATGTTTTTTTGCTAATGGCCTTTTTTAAATACTTGACAATTATGTTAAATGTCTTTACTTTTCTTGTTTTTACAAGATCCTTCCCATTACAACAAGATGTTGTAATATATTATGGTCAATATTATATATTATTACATTATATAATATTTTCTTGTTATTACGAGATCCCAAATTATTCAGTTTTTTTCAAGAAGATGACTTTGTCTTGTCATGTCACATCAATTTAATAAAAGAAAAAAACATCATATCCCATTTAAACAAGTGAGAAAAAAAACATTCTGGTGATCCATTTTCTAAGTCTGATCTAAATAGTTTTCTCTCCTGTGTTTATGAATTAAGAACAGATTAAAAAAAGTTTTGTTTTTGTTTTTCTTCTGTGAAATAGGTGGAAAAAGGAAGTTTTTGGCAGTTGAAAATGTGTTTTGTTGTTGTTGTTGTTGTTGTTGTTGTTGTTGTTGTTGTTGTTGTAATACTAATTTTGGCCACACGAGACTGAATGCTTGTAGTCCCTAGAACATGGGGTAATGATGCACTTCAGCCTCAAGAATCAAGAAACATTTTTTCCCACTTGTTCTGAAGTCATAAACACAGGAGAGAAAACAATTTAGGTCAGACTTAGAAAATGGATCACCAGATTGTGTTTTCTCTCATTTGCTCTCAGGGATTGTGCAGAGTTTGGTATGTTGTAAAAACGTATCATAACGTGGAAACAATCTGGTAAAAAAATGAGCAAATACAATAAACATGCACAGGCGTATGTTTACATTAAAATATTGCCTTCATGTGAAAACGATCTTTCTTCTTTCTCCCTCACTTCCCAGTTTTTCATCACTTCTACCACGGGCCCACGCTGGCCACAACAAACAGCACGGTGGTGCTTCAGCAGATTAATGAGATTCTAGAGAAGGCGAACAACCAGACGGGAAACATGCTCGAGCATCATAATGAGACGGTGTCGCTGATGGGACACGCAGAAGGACACACGTCAATCTTCCTGCCCGAGTCCCTGGTGTTGACAACAAGAGAAAGACCGATCCTCTGTCTGCTGCTCATGTTGGGGACTTTGTGGCTGGGTTACGCCCTCTACCTCATCAAGAGGAGGTGTGTTCACTTCACTGGATCATTTAACCAAATTATAGAAATATATTTACAGCAGGCAGCAGCACAAGCCTGTCAATCGCACCCTGCAATACCACAATATAAAATGACCCTGTTACAAGTGCAAGTCCTGGATTTAAATTATTCAAGTAAAAAACTTAAATATTATAGTCGACCTGCCGGTGCTGTCAGTCATTACAAATATGGTTCAATATATGGCATGCCATTTAAGTCAATATTAAATAAATAAATATGCCTATGAAATAAATAAATAAATAAATAAATAAATAAGGCTCTGAAATAAATAAATAAATAAATAAATAAACACCACAAAAAGATGCAAAATCACTAAAGACAGATGCAAAACAACCATAAAATAACCACAAGGAGGTGTAAAACGACTAAAACTATATGTAAAATGACCACAAATAGAGACACTAAACGACCACATAGAAATGTAAAACGCATAAAAATAGATGCAGAACGACTACAAGGGGACGCAAAAATGACAAAAAGTAGACTCTTGGTACTCTCAAGTTCTGTACACAATCCGGTGGTACTTTTCTTCTACTTTATACTTCTAACAACCTCTACATTTATCTGACAGCTGTAGTTAGTTTGCAGATTGTAGTGCAGTGAATTAAACCACCTGACATTAAATACTGCTTACATGTTGAGTAATAATAATACAATAGTATAATATACATCATTATAACTCTATAATTTAAGCCCAATTCTGAATGCAAGACTTGCACATATACTGGAGTATATTTGACATTGTTGCATTGTTACTTTTAATCGAATAAATGATCTGACTACTTTAAATATGAAGTGGCATAAATGGAAGTACTTAAGTACATGAAACCTGTACTTAAGTACTTGAGTAAATGTAGTAAATGTAAATTTCCACCACTGCATGTACGTAACTGCTGCCTATGTCGTCACTTGTGTGAAGTTGGGAGGAGGTGAAAAACAGGGAGCATTTACATCTCAGGACTGAGGCAAAACATTACAAATCATCAACAATGATGATGTAATAATGTAATACACAAGGTAGATAAATGTGTGTATTTCCATGTCTGACTCCTGGGATGTCATTGTTCTTTCCCTTCCCAAACTTTCACTATTTGACATGGATTATTATTTATTACATCAGTGTTGCAAAATGTTGAAATATGTGCCGCTTCTTTTTTTCCCCCCACAGCCCGTATCTGAATGACAAAATTAGAGAGGTGGTGTCTGACTGCGCTCTGCCGATCTCTGTGGTGATATTCTCCTTCATTGGCTCCTACCTTTTCCTTGACATACAACGTGAGTACAGATCTCTCAAATAAAAGAGCTGATAGAAGAATACCCTCGAGGCTTAAGAGTCACAACCTTGGCACAGAACACCTTTCACTGTTTATAAATCCTCTGTTGGAGGTAGAAAAAAGGAAAATGTTTGCTTTTCAGAGAGCTTTCAACCCAGTGCGGGTTCTGAATCGATGGGGTTCAAAGACACGGGGTCGGATGTTGCTTATAAAACAAAGCTCAATAGCAGCAAAGTTCACTATTCAGGCATTTCTTTTATTATGTACCATCGTCATTTTTTACCTTGTAAATGTCAGGGTTTGTCCAAAGTCTTGAAAGTTTGCTTAACTTTAACCGTTAGACATATGCAAAATGTTTGATTTTCAATGTTTGATCACTCACGTAAAACGAAAATCTTTTAATATTCCAAATGAAACGATCCCGTGGTGATATTTGTTTGTTGTCTCCTAATCTCTATAAACGGCAACGGGACAAAATGTTGGAATCAGAAGCGTTCTGGTTTCCATTTTTTAGTCCGAGTAGTATCGACGAATCGCGTTTGAGCGGGGGCGGGACTTGCGTCGGTTGTATCAGGTAAACAGTCCGTGTGAGGAAGTGAG
>JAOVVB010239832.1:0-22289 GCA_028570985.1 Heterobranchus longifilis | reverse complement strand
ACATACAGTGATACTGCAGTCAGACACGATAACATTCAGACATCCCTTTTAACTGTGATTAAACAAGTAATGTATACTTTGATAGAGAAGGAAATGGTGGTTTAATATACTTACAACTAGCAGGCCGGGCTCCGTATCTTCGCATGATCTGGTCTTGTGTGAATTTCACAAAAGATTCATATTGTTCTGGAAAGAGAAGAAGAAGAATGTGAATCCTCTGGGAACTGCTCATCGTTATATTACTACTACTACTGTCTACTTGTATTTATATTTTTCTATTATTGCACTACATGCTTGTTATTGTTGCACTTTTACGTTTGTACCTCATCTTGTATCTTGTTGTTTGCACCTTATGTTCATTCGTTCATTCTTTTGTTTTGCACCAGGACCAGGGAAACACTATTTTGTTCCTCTACTCACTGCAGCGTATTGTATATAGATGACAATAACATCTCCTTTAGGATATGTGCTGTAGACTCAAACACCGCCGGTCCAGGTCTTTTTGTCAATATCTCTTTTTACACTGAAACACCTGAACTGAAAAACTGCTAAATTTCTTCTTTCTCTGTCCTCTTTTCAGGTGGCAAACAACAACAAAAATCGGTATCACAGCAAACATCTGCTAAGACTGCTGAGTCTCAGACTGTTAAACCTGCTCGCAGTGATCACCTATTCTGTTTTAACAGCCAAACTCACAATATTGATCTTATTTACATTTACTTTTCCGTTTCTGTTGTCAGAAAACAGAACGATGAAATACAGCTCAATGACAACAGCTCCACAGTGTGATCGTCCATATTGACATTTACAGTAATCACAACAAGTTATAGATAACAAAAGGTCGTCCTCTTAAATTTAGCCGACTGCCAAGCTGGCACTTTGAGACTAACCCGGAGATTCCACAGAGCACGTCTGCGCCACGATTTTGCTCCTCCCTCCTCACGCCGTCATCATTTGAAAATCAAATCGACCAGATGCACTACGCTTTTCCTGAGTCCCACTTCCTTCTGCTCGATCTGCTCTGTGCTGCTTGACGCGGCTTCCGTCAAAAATAGACTCATCGCGTATATTTAGCGGAGTGTTTCTGGGATGCTTCTGGGACGTGCCGCGACGTGTCTGGTGGAATTACAAGCATCGACTGGAGTGGCCGTGATTAGCTCCGGTGCTCGCATCGGAGCAGCAACGCACCGCAGATGTGCACGGTGGAATTTGTGGGTAAAAGAGCTCAGATTTTGGGTAAGAAAAATGCAAGCTTAGTGAGGATGAGAGTGCAGGTTTGCTTCAGCTGCTACACAAAAGTCTACGATCTTTCTTGCACTTGTTTCCTGCCAGTTTACAGAAGCGCCTGTTAGAGGGAACCAGGGATGCCAGCACTGCAGACGTTATCAGTTATGATATGAAAATATACAAGGGAGTGGTCAGGATGTTTCTCATTACACAGTGACACTTTCACCGTACGTCACTGCCAGAATGCAAAAAGTGCCATCCAGATGAATTGTGCTGTGTGAGTGCTGTGGTCTGGAATGTTTGTTACCTGCGAGTTTTGTGTTAAGGATCTGTTCGTACTCCTCCCGGATTTTCTCCTCGTGGTCTTTAAGCAGCCGCTCACACAGGTAGCTCACCTGCTTCAGTGTAAACGAGGGCTGGTCCTTCCTTGAGGCACCTGAGAAACACAAAATCAGATCAGCTATTAAAAAAAAGGCTGAATCACTCAAATCTACGGCACAGCGACAAGTCACAGAGACAGAAATGCCCTCTCTCCAAAAATAGGTGCTCGGCCAGGTGCAAATTTACAGCTTTTGCTTTTCTGTCGGCCCTCACCTCTGCCAGCCGACAGGGTCACGCAGCACTAATGTGGGCCCTTTCTCTCTCCAATGTCTTTGTCACAGTGCAACTGGAGCCAGCTTTGGCTCGGTGATCCTTTACCCAGTGGTCTTTGAGGTCTGCTGTGAGCCGCTTAGACTAAAATGTTTGTAAATCACAGGCGGGGATGGCAGAGCGCGAATGAAGGTTTAATGGCTGTCTCGGAGACAGAAAGAGGCCGGGTTAGTAACAGTGCAGTCAGCGTGATCTATGAGACCATCCTGCGGAGCGAGAAAGAAAAACAGCGGAGCACGGGGGCCTGGGGCTTGGATTACATCTTGCACCCAAATTGTGCTCAAAGCATCAAACTGCATCACTACTGCTGCAGCACAACAGTGTTTCCAAAGAGAAACAGAAGCATATTTGTCAATATGAATGATCAATTATGTTGCATTTTTATTATTATTCTATGATGGGCAAACATGTTAAGATGGGCTGAAACACATCGACACACATTTCAGGTGCCAGTGTAGCAAGTCATGTATTGACCTTTGTATGTTTTCAGTAAATAACTTGATTGCAAAAAACTAATGTTAAGCCTATGTGGCCTGCCATTTTGGAAAGAAAATAAGTTCACCATTGTTTGCTCTTGGAGGATGAATCTGTGTCAACCACCACAAATTCAATTACAGATCTGCTTTTCTGGGTTTAATCTTCTCTGAGTCAGACTTTTACCCATATGACATCTGGATTTATTAACTGGTTTACAAAGAAAAGATTGCATCATCTCTTTATTTTTGAGCTCTTCACATTATCTCAGTAAATGACTCAGACACTTCTTGCACTTCATATCAGTTTGATTTGTTATCCTTTCAGATGTGATGAAGCACAAAAGTACTGTTTATTTCGAGCTCCATCTGAAACGCCTCCATTAACAGTATTCTGAGAAAATGCTGCGGGTTTTTTTTTTTCAGGAATTTTAACAGGATATGACTGAACTCAGATGAGAGAGACATCTCCATTTCAGGAGAGGGTTGGATTTTGGCACAAACAACTATAAATCTTTCACAAACTCACATCTGGAATCACAATCCCTCTGCCCTTGTGATTGTTTTGATGAGCAGCAGTAGCCTGCCTCTTGAGACTTGAGTTGGTCATGCAGGTCCAGCCAAGGGTCTTTTGGCAGGTCTTGCAGAATGAATGACCGTATCGTTCGTAACTGTTACAAAGATTAGGCTAACAAAAGATGTCATTCTGTGTTTTTTTTTTTGGTGGTTTTGATGTCTGAGTTGGCTGTCACTTCAAGGACTTGCTAACCAGAACAAAACAAAGCAGACATGTTATTTAATCACCTGTGTAGCAAAAGTTCTTACCTGCAGAAGTACAATCCCCTCCTACAAACACAAACTGATCTAAACAGCGACTAGAATGTTATGGCTCTCTGCACTCAACAACAAAAGAGAGGAGTTTATATAACTGGACAGTCAGACCTAGATAAATCTACAGCTGCTCTTACAGATCGCACACATTAGGCTTGGGCGGTATCACAGTATTATGGTATACCAGGGTATTTAGAAATCCTGAATTTCAATACCATCACAAAATACAGACGCTCCTCTTTATATGGAGATGCTGTATCGTGTGTGTATTTGTGTTACTGCCGGGACTTTGTACCTGTTGTGGAAGTACAGAAGTTTTTAACAATTTATCATGTTATAACATAAAACACTTCATGTTCTAACAATAATTTATCATGTTATGCTATGAAAATATCTTGTTATAACATGAACAATAAACTTTTCATGTTATAACGTGATACTTTGTGGTGTGGCAGTAATACGCTGCTGCAGCAGAGGTCCCAGGTACGTCTGAAAACTAAACAGATTCTTAACATCACCCGGAGGAACACAGCTCGGTGAATTTCACTACTTTCTTCAGGAAGTTAAGTTATGCCCGGATGACTACCAGTTCCAGCTACTTTTATGATTTTTAAATGACAAGAACTGCTCAAAAGTATGCCGAAATTATTACAGCATGATGCTGATATGTAAAAAGTATGAATTAATGCTTTGTCACGTCTGTCCACAAGACGACACGGAAACAACTTTTAAAATGCTTATTTTCTGAATGGAGTTTGGAGGGCATGATGGCGGCTGCTAATACAGCGGTATGAGCCCAAAATAAACAGATTTTGCTGTGATATAACTGCAATAAACAGATCAAAAGTACATTGAAATAACTATATCATGATGATTAGTAAAAAGTCTGAATTCATGCTTTGTCACGTCTGTCCGCAAGACAACAAGTAAACTTTTAAAATGCTTGTTTTCTGAATAGAGTTTGGATCCATCAATATCTCGCCACACAAAGATTCTTTTTTCACATAAATACTGTATATCCCAGTAATATAGCAAGACGGTATGAAGTTATAAAAAAATAAGATACCGCCCAAGCCTAGCACACATGTTTAGCATGGTGGTTCGAATGGGGAAAAACTGGCACCAATAGTGCCATGCTGAACACATTAGAGCTGTACATGACCAGAAGACGTGACCTTTGGAGTAAAAGCCATAAAGTTTATGGGTGTGTGTACGGCCAACAGTAAATTCTCCTACCTGGTGGGGAGCTGGGAGCGTTGAGGGAGGAACTGGGGCTGGGGGCATCGCTGGAGCTGCAGGCCTCAGTCTGGTTGAAGGCCCCTTCCAGCTGCCGCCGCCTCTGGATCCGGCTGTACTCCTGACGGAGGTTCTGGAAGATCTGCTCTGTAGGGAGCAAACAGAAACAAGGACACAAACGGTTGAAACCAGGACACCCAAAAATGGTGCTTGCACACATTTTTCAACCCTTTGGCAGTTACGAGGAGTGTTCCCAATGGGCCGCCAATGCACATGCATTCCTGACTTTGTTGCTCGGATGTCATTGCAAGTCACATTATTGAATCCTTTGCTTAATGTAGTGAAACCCTCATGGACTGCAAATTACAGCTTTTCAGAAGTACAATGTGCTGTTTAAGTCTTTATCATGAATCCAGGGTTCCCACTCTTTTTAAGAAATCATTTTCCAGAGCATTTCTTTTCTTGAAAATACAGGACAGCACTTGCTCACAAACGTTCATATAATTCCACTTATGGCACCTGAAAATATAGACTTGATGGTGAAAAGATCACTGCAAGTCTGTTCCAGATTGAATGAAAGGAGCGTTTTGCTTTGCATCTGGTAAAAACGCGTTTAAGTGTCATTCTGTGCAGCTTATCCTACCAACAAGTAGATTTTTAAACAAAATACGCACTTAGGTTTACATAGGCAATCTGAGGGGCTAAAATAGAATTAAAATGTTCTAAAACAACATAGATTATTTCCAGCATATTTGGTCATTTTATTCAATTTCCAGGCATTTCCATGACTGGAAAACTAGTCTCTAAATTTCCATGTTTACCAGGAGGCGTGGGAACCCTGAGACCTATGCAGTAGTAGGCTAGTTGTACCAGCTGCTTTATATTCAATGAGTTGAAGAGTGATTCATAACAGGAATGAAACTATCAGTGTTTCCATTCGTTTGGTCTTTAATGTGTGTTCTTTCAATACTACGCCCACCACAACCACATTCATACAATGTTGAATGCATTCCAGCATGACTACGGACTATTACGAGAAGGCGTAATCATCCACAGTGCTCTTAAGATAAACTACAGCTATGCTCATTTCCTCTGTGCAGTCTCTCGCCCAACAGGGGTTCCAAAAAACAATCATCGACAGGAAGTAGAGGCCTGAAAGACTGACATTAGTGACATACCTACTACAGCTGTGACACACACACGCACGCATGCACGCACACACGCACACACACAGAGCTGACTTAAAGACACACTTTCTGATCATATGACTGTATCACTTTCACTTCTCTTCCAAAAGTTTTTCATGCCAAGCTACAGCTGGTGAAAAGGCTTACGTTCAGGCTGCAACAGAAATCAGTGTTCTTTACTCGATTAAAGTCATAGCCTCTCATTCTTCTGCCTGTTCGGTGGTTGAAAAGATGCTTGAGGTTTTGGTAGTGGTACAAAATAAACAGATTTGCGTGGAAAGATCTGTGTGATACAAGGCTGCAATGCAGACGATGTAAAACAGGATATTACTTGTCTCACTATATGATAAACATGATTACCAGCGCTTCTAGCCCAACTGAAAGGTGTTGCTACTGGCACGCTACGTACTGTACAAATACAGCCCTGAGAGAAATCATGCCAGTTCATATGATAATCATCCATTCCCGGTTTCCTAGTTAGAAGTTAGTTAGAAAAGCATGTGCGTAAGTGGATTATGTGCAGTAACATTTTACAATGTAATTTCCAGTAGTTTTGGTAGATTGTTGTGCATTCAGGGATGTAAATAATGATGGTTTTCTTTCCAAACTGCCTGCATTGTCTGGATTCATCTTAGTGTCACAATCATTTAATCTACCCAAGATGTGAATAAGGAGAGAAGGTGGAAAATTGCACACAAGCCCACACGTAAAAAGCACAACAACAACAACAACAACAACAACAACAACAACTACATGACACTGTTAATCAATACCAGGTCACAGTATGATGGAGGCAGTGAATGAGGCCCTCTGAAAATTGTGTTTGCACAATGCAACAATCACTTGTTTTGGTTGTAAACCTGCCATACTGCCTGTGTGATGAACACACTAATCTTAATTTCACTTCACGTGTACTGCTGTCTGACTGCCGATGCTTTCAATGAAGCTCCGAACAAATCAATCAGAATCATCATATACAGCATGTCATGAAAAATATCATAAATTCGGTTGTTTCTTGGATTACAAAATGGCTGCTTGCAGTTTTCTCTAAAGTCACGGAAAAAAAGGAAGAATCAAAACTCTACCTCCACCATGACATTTTAGAACATACTAAATTAATGGAGACAGCGGTTGCCTGGGTATGTAACAGTATGATAATGTCTGCAGGTGCAATTAGTCGATCTAAAGAAAAATAATCCGTAACTATTTTAATAATCGTTTATTTTTCAAGCAAAAATAGCAAATATTTGAGGTTTTCAAGTTTGAGAATTTGCTGCTTTTCTTGGTCTTACATGAATTTAATATTTTGGGGGTTTTGGATTGTTGGTTGGTTGAACAAAAAAAAAAGGATATAAACCAAATTTATACTTAATATATAAATAAACATGTAAAATCACAGGTATGGATTTAAATAAAATAAAGATAATACTGTAGGTACACATGCAGATAACTATGATGGGTCAAGAAAGTGGCTCGCCATTTATCATCTGAAATATGTCCTTAGGAAGAAGCCTACGCTGCAGCTGCTGTAACAGCTTAAACATGGGTCACAGCCAACAACACACATATCTAATTATAAGGTTAAAGTTCAAAAAAGTCCTGGGAAAAGCAAGAGCAAAACACCATGGCCTCAAATAGAGCTGATAACCAAATGTACAGGAGGGACTTTATCTTACTGGATTCGTACAGGGGGTGAAGTCTCTATACATGTCGCGCCTCTATCTGGGGAAGCGTGCCTCATTTATCTTGGGTGGGGAGGGCGCTAGAAGCCATGTTGCCGCTTCAGCCTGCTCATCAGTAAGCTTGTTTGGATTGTGAGGAAAGCAGGATCTTCTCAACAGAGCCATTTTAAGAAAGCCATGTTAATGTGGTCGTGCACTTTTGAACTGGTGCCTTCGTTTCACGGAGACCCCCTCCTCGCACTGCATGTGGCCCCTGAAATCTTCCAGCATTAACAATACAGGACCCTAATCTGACAGACTGTTTATTTAGCTACCACTGGGCTTTTCACTCGTAATAATAAAGCCATGTCATCGCAGAGAGAACGTCATTCCTGAACCACAAACAGGTCGTAACAAGGACTGAAACAGTTAGACTGACAGAAAACTGATCAACAATTAACAATGTATGTCATTTCTTGAGGACACCAAATATTCAAATTTTTTGTGTTATATATCATTGTACATGAAATATCTTTGGGGTTTTGAATGTAGGTCTGGCAACATAAATAATGAAGATGTTGGGAAATTGTGATTCTGGCATTATAGAGACTAAACAATTAATTGAAAAAATCATCAGCAGATTAACCAAAAATGACAAGAAACAAGAGTTGAAGCCCTTGCTGCATCTATTGATAGTTTAATAATAGTGTATTCTACATATGTTATAATGAATTAAGTAACTGGCTAATCTAATCTAGGTATTTTAAGAGTATGATTACATACAAGGCATGTATGCCTGATTGTGTATATGTGACATCAGCTGAAACACACATAAAAAAAAGATTCCATACTGTAGTCCTTTGGGTTGTTTCGGTAGTTTCTTCCCAGTGATTAGCCCAACCACAGTGTTTCAAATATTAGGGGGAATTTTGTGTGTGCATGAAATACAGGCAGTGTGCCTTGTTTTGTCATTTTCGCAGGGAGGTGTGGGGTTGCAGATCTTACCACCTCTGCTTACCAGTTTCCTGGGGGAAACCCTGTTAGAAATGGGAACTCTATGTGATTGTTGTTTAAACAAAGACTGTGAGCAAGAGTCAGCTACATGCGGTCTCCAGGGAGAACTAAAACCAAAACTAACTTTATTTGATACTTCTGTATAATTCTATCATGTGGCATTTATTCATATGGAACACAGTTCACAGTTGCAAACTTGAGGCTACATCTACATTACTACGTTATTTTTTGCTACGTTTATGCCTTGCGTGTACATTACTCCGGTGTTTCTGAGCCCCTAAAACGTAGACGTTTGGAACTGCCCATTTTAAATTTAGAAGAGAGACATTTAGAAACGCAAATGACACAAATACCCAAGTCAGTCAGTCTTATCAGTTGGGATTCCATCCCGCCGATAGATAATGCTCCAGCTACTGCTTTAATATGTCACTGTATTTGCTTTGCAACAACTCCCCATCTATGTTTTCAACCGCCTTTAGCATCTTTTACTTTCAGTAACAGTTCCACATCGTCGTCGGTCCAAGCAAAGAAATCTTTGGTCTTACTTTTCACCATTGCTGTAGCATTTTCTTTTAATACATCCATGATTTAACCGTTGAATCCATACGCTGAATAGACAATCTGCTTCCTGTTTACACCTGTACGCATATGCCCAGTGTACGTGACGGGTCATGCAAGATGCGTCTTCAGTTGTTTTAATATCGACAGAGATTATTTCTGGTACAGTGATAAACGCTTGTATGGACAGAGATGCATGTGGCCCGATTGCCTGACTGCTGACAACAAATTTCAAAGTTTCAAATGAATGGCTCCAATTGGATACCACCACTCCTGGGTACATCTCACTGACAAGTGAAAACCCTCTCCTGCTGCCTGTCACTTCCAGCTCTGCCAACTACTAGTAGCTCAACTGTGGGCGTTGCTTGGCAACAATGACCCTGCCACAACCAGGCCAAGCAATCAATCACAGAGACTTCCGGGAGCCAGGGGAACACAGCGGAGAAAGCATCGGCTAAAAGGCTTAGGCACAGGCCAAACAGTGAATACGACAGGAGATCGGCCAGATAGATTGGACGTGGTGGTGGTGGAGAGAAAACAAAGCTGACTCATTTCATTTCACCCTCCACTGCTAAAGAATTGTGGGGGGCGGTGGGCTTCGAATGCCCCAACTGCCAGAAAGTATCTTGTGATGCATTATGGGTCAGTTGAAGTTGCCCTTCTGCAGAAAAGAATTTAAGAGAGACAACTAATAGTTTGAAAACAGTAGACATGGGCAATAGCAACTAGGGTTCAACAATAAAGAGTGCCTGGGGTAAGTAAAATGCCACATCGGGCTAGTAAATGTAGCAACTCGGAAGCGGTAAAAAAAGAAAAGAAAAAATTATTAAACACAATTTTTTCCGAAGTGGATGCTGGAAGTAGCTAAGTAGTGAGCCATCTCGCTTCCTTCTCATCTCTGTTGAGAGTCGACAATTAACTTTAGTCTGTTGTTATTTGATCACCACTAATAAATAAAACAAGTAAAAATTGACTCTAGGCAATTTCTGAAACCCTGGACTATCAAAAAGCATGTTACTGAAGAATAAATTATTTCCAGACACAGATTTTGACTAATCAGATCTGGGCTCATGTAGTGTTGGCGTGGGAGGAAATATAAATGTAACTCAAAATGGTCCACATGTAATATCTACTAATCATGTATAGATAGGGCTTTTATTAGCAAACTTCCCACCCCTGCTCACTACACTCTTAATAAGCTGCCACTGAACTGTTTTTGAAGGAATAAATCTCACATTATATTCTAAAATGAAAGCAAGCCCAATTTAGTCATCAATGCATTTGGAGAAAAATAAATAAATAGAGTGACTACTTTAAAATGAAATCCTCTGTACAAAGAGCTTCCTGACCAGACAGCAGGCCATGTTTAGCCCAGGATGCATGAGCAGTCTTGCAGCCTGACCCAGGTTTCAGACCTGAACTATGACCTGCCCACTTTTCTCCCTAAGCTGTAAATGTGACAGAAGTCAACCGTCCAGCCTTTTAGATAACTTATGTCCCAGGAAAATACCAGCCTCGTCTGTCATCTGGGGGGAATTTTATCAAAGCACAAGCCCAGACTGGCAGCACAAGAATGAGGCAGAGGAGAACAGAGTGAGTGATCCTATCTACATTTATGAAATAATTAGCTAAAGATACCTTGGCAGAGTCAGATCCCTGAGTCTCGCCCTGCACACACATACACACAGCCTTGCTCGCCACAAGCAAACCTGACTAGCTGGAAAGCATGTGTGGGTAAAGACGGGTGGGAGGGATGACAGCTGACCTTTTTCTAAATACAAAACTGCTTTCACTTGGCAAACCACAGCAGAAAGGCAGGCTTGCAGCACCAGTCCCATGAGGGGCCTCTTTCTGGGTGAAGGTGAGTATCATACCAGGTATCTGGACCTCATGTCTGCAGCAGACAAATGTACATTACTTCACCCTTGCAGCTGCTGTGCTGTAATTCAGCTAGGCAGACGAACTCTGAAAGAAGAAACTGGACGCCCAATAGGCCTGTTGGATTCTTAATATAAAGTTCAGGCTAAATAAGCAACAGCAGAACAGACAACCTGGACAAAAACTGATCATGATTCATTTTTTAAACATACCGTAAACATAGCTCTGTTATGAATACTACCATGTAAGGGGATCATAATAAGCAAGTCGGATTCCATAAAAAGGTGTGAGCAATAACAGGGGCATGAAAATGTGTCTTCACCTCTATATATCTGCAAGGAACTGCCCTCTACCTTGTCAGAAAAAGCCTCTCAATCACTATAAATCCTTGGCTGACCAGAATGAGAATTTACACAGTTCACCAGAAGCAGAAATAAAAGCATTTCACAGGAAACCAGATGTGATGCCATCTCCATCATCACCTACATCTGTGTGTATGTGTGTGTGTGTGTGTGGGTTTTTTTAAAGCTCTCAGCAAACCCTCCCTGGCTTTCTCTATGAGCGATGTGCACTGCCCCCCAGTCATCTTGCAATGATGTGCGCACCATGAAGTTCATTTTTTTCTTACTGGAACAACAGAGACCATGATTTGGCCTTTGTCTTAATAAATGATGCAGCAAGCACACTGTGCAAAATTGGGGATGTGTGGCCTCAGGGTTTATTAGTTTAATGAAAATAATCTTCACCGTAAGTATATCGTCCATGAAGAATGGCAACTGAAACCTAAGTCAAGAAGCACAGGTGGAGATAACTTATCATTTGCCCCATCCTTAGTTGATTATGATATGGAAAAAAAGTTGACAAAGAAATAAGCAAAAAAAACCCATTTACTGGTTTAACGGAGGTTACGTGGCTGAGGAAATATGAAGGATGGATCACTCTTAAATCAAAATACTTCTTCCCCAAGCAGTTCCTTGCCAATAAAAACTGGTTATGTGAGGAATGCAGCCGTGCATTTCGGATTTCTGCACTGTCAATACTCAGTGGCAAGATGGAAGGCAGTACACTTTATAGCAACAGGATGGCTAAGTAGCACCATAAGTAACCCTGCTCTTTATAATATGCTGTGCTATAGGCAATGGATTGCTAATCACTTGGGAGCACATAATGGCAATCTAAGAGTTAACATGGTTTATCACAGGTAGCACAGCTGTCTCCATCTTGTAATCCTCTCACATTTCACAGCAATGAAGTGATCAAGGACATCCAGCTATTTTTTTAATTAAAATGAAAAAAGTGCAAGGATTAGGCCTCACTGCTATCATGCTGCCCAATCTGAGTGACTGGCACATACAATAAGCCTCACTGGATCGCAGTGCAGACATCTAGGTAATTATATTGTGTCTACTTGTGTGCCCCACACCCGTCCAACGCTCACAGCAGACCTTTTCAGGTCAAAAGGGAGAGTAGACGACTGAGACATAAAGGAAATGAACAATGCCTTCCAGGCCTGAAGAGGAAAAGAAATGGTTGTGGTGCACAATGGTAACCCCCTCCACAAAATAAGACAATTGTGGCACTAAAGCCAAGGAACATTACCCAGGCAGCTCCTAATTAACAGGCTGCCATGATGTGCCTGCTGCTGTGATGCCATTTGTCTTCTCAGGAGAGCCAACAGGCTACATTGTCACCCATGTGTTATACAAACAGGATCTTTTGTTTAAATCCTATCATTTTTCAAATAAATATATGAATATATTTAATAGACATGATAGTCCATACTATAGCTGTACATTGTACAGGCAAGGCTGAAAAGAACAGTCATATAGCTATATCCAACTTCCCCACTGCTAGAAATAGTATTTGATTTAGCTATAGCTATGCAAAGAACTTTGAGGCTAATATTTTCATTGGCAACTTAATATTAGCCCATGTAAGCTAATACAGCCAACTATCCAACAATACAATGAGCTGGCAGGATGCCATCAACGAATACCTACAGATCCACCTCTACTTTCGTGCATCCACTGATTTATTATGATCTGTAAAATGATGTGTCAGTAACATAGCGACGACGTTTCCCTTCCTGACGTTAGCTTAGCTAAGCTAACATTTAGCCTCCAACCCCCATTCTGATTCTCTCAACTAGCTAGCTATCCATTCCACTCCACCCAAACCCCCTCCCCCATGACACCCACCCTGAAACGCAGGAAAAACGTCAAATCTGGTTTAATTTCATACCTGGAGTGAGCCTGTGTTCGCCTCCTATGGCCGGAGGAGACATCGAATGCGTTGGGCTGTCGACTGGGGGACGGAGGTTGCATCTTTGCGGGGACGGAGTGCCAGGAGTCCCCGGTAGTGGATTGCACCTTCTCCGCTTGGGAGACTGGGGACTGAGGAGGGCCTCAAACTCCATCGACCGCTTTAACGTTGCTCCACAAGCCATGTTGGATAAACAAAACTGGAAAGAATAAGTTGGAGAAAAACGACCCGCAAAACTGGGGTTTGACGCTCGCGGTTTGTACGCTAAACGTTGCTCTAATTTCTTGAGCCTTTCTTCCTTCCACAACAACGGATTTTCTTCTCTGAGTAGTAAGCCAACTGCCGACCCTGCCTGCTGAATTTTTAAAACGTCACAATGGCAGACCGTACCATTGGTGGAAAAAGGGGGGTTCTCAAATATTTACAACACATTATATTGTATATTTCACTGATTTAAATTGTAATTCTTATTCAAACTTACTATTTTTACATTGCGCGTAATACATACTGGAATCAATTGCGATTTTGTTTTCTCTTTCGCCGCCGTAATGCTGCGATTTCCTGCCGCCCAACCCTATTGTTGTTGTTGATTGCTTTCCGTTGAACTCAAATTGAAGGTTCACGAGACGTCTGGTGGTGGTGGTCAGGTAAATCAGGTAGATTAAAAATGAACTCCAGAGTGACTTTAATCTCCTCCAATAGAAAGCAAATTGTATTTATTTATTTTTATTTGCCGTCTGACAATAACTAACAGTCTTCAGATTGTATTTTCACATGTTTTTTTCTGTAAACTAAACACGTGTGTGTATTATCATTGATGGATATTAGCCAGAGGACATAGGCCTACCCTTCGTTTGCAAAAACTGTTGAATGTTTTTATTCATTTTCCTAAATCATGTTTTTTTTTAAATGTGCAATCCAGGGAATATCAATCACACTGATGTTTGGTTGTTTTGATAAGATATCTCAAAACTTTTTTTTACACTCATGCACTAATATGAAATTGGTGTTGGTTTATTCATTTTAAGAATGACTTTAATCTGTTTTTGCAACTCAACTCTCCAGCATGGCTGCATAGTAATGGCCTGGAATAAAGTCCCTGGCCAACAAAGTGCTCTGTACACTTTGACTGAAAATAGGAATTGCATTGTTTTGTATGCACACAACATTTGTATTGAAAGAAGAGATTAGTTTCAGATCTTATCATGCTTTGTTTTATCAGCTACATGCTCCATCCCACTTCTATTGTATCGTATGCATGCACCAATAACCAGTCACACAGTCACTGCAGTCTATAGTTTTGAGTAACCTATTGAAACTGGAAATGTCCAATCACCTATCAATTTATATGTGCTGCTGCCATCTCCACTAGGTGTTCATCTGGCTGTGACATGCAATACGTTTCCCTGCACATAAGATAACATGAACTCTGTTGATCCCTGATTGGAAAAAAATGTGATAATAACTTTCTCAGTAGGATTAAATATATTTTTACATTAATGTCCTGGCTTGTTAATGTAGACCTATAACAAATGTAGGTAAATACAAACAAAACAAAGTTGTATGCAGTCATTATTGTTATCAAGTAAGAACTAAACATGCAGCTATACTGTTATGCATTCCATTAAATATGACATAGGACAAATGTATATACTACTGCATTCTTTTGTTTTTTTTCTTGTTATTATGCATATGATTCTGAAGAATAACATCCGCCCATTGCCAACTTTATGATAATTTTGGTGGCTAGTCTGCCCTCATTCATATAAATGGGGTATACAAAATAATACAGATGCCTCCTCACAGTATCAGCAGTTTCAACAAAAATCTGAACATTGTAACCTTTATGAAGGTTGACTATATTGCAGGGCTGTTTTATTAAACCCAATAATAAACTGGTAACTGAATGTATATAATCATCCTTTGCGCTGTTGTTTTTTTGGGAACAGGCTCATGTATAAAAAATGCCTTCATTTTGTTCCTCCATCTCCCATCTCTTGCCCCTAAAAATATATTTTCTGGCTGATTTTCAGGCATGGCAGACTCCCAGTATCCATCATGTCACCTCTGGCAGCAACCACTAACCCAGAAGATTGAGATGAGAAGATGGAGACTCTTACACCAGACTGCTGACACTTTGTCTCTTGACAACGATTAAGGATGACAGATGAGTAATTACTTATGCGATTAGCTTGAAAAGAAACATAAGAGTCAAAATAGATGGTCAAGTATTATCTTTAATGAGTTATATATATATATAGTGGTGGAAATGTGTTCTGTCTAGTATGTGTGCCTGTGAGTCTAAGTGTATGTGCTTTGCTGCAGCTGCCAGTTGTCACTATTGCAAAGAGTGTCTGTGCTCGTCCTCTTCCTGGCATGTGCTCCATTTACCTCGGCACACTGCTTGGATTCATGTAGTGAACATTGTGTGAAATCCTCCCGTTGCATGGGGCTTTTGTGGAGTCCTGGTATTCATGTGCAGATGGGATAGGCAAACCCACAGCGTCCTCTGTCCTTGCACGCTCAGGGACAAATACTCAAACATAAACAAGCATATACGAACAACAAATCCACCTTTCTACCATGTGGTGAACCCCAAAGTTAAGTCAGCACTTCAGTTCATACGGCACAGTATGTCAGGAGTGAGAGCGTTAAAGCACTGACATGGGAGGCAGAGAGGTCAAAGGTTATAGGTTAGATGGCCACATGACATCATCTCACTTCCAGTCCAACACAGGCTACAATGTTTTGTCTGTCCTGAACCAATGCATAGAGATGAGAAGCTTTATTTCCACTGGAATCTGCTGCGTGGTTCTAACTATATTCTGAAATAATATGTTAATCATACGTATTGTTATTTTCATGTGTAATGGGTGAAAAAATCTTCTTACAAGCTGTAAGTAAAACATTATGTAACACATTTCCCACATCTGATAGACTTTCAGATCTTCCTGATCACTTGTTACTACTAACAATACAAAACACATTCTCATAAACGGGTCGTATAATGAATATGAAAATGTATGCACAACATTTCATATATTTAATACGTGTTCTGTGTTCTGTTTTAATTACATGTGCTGGTCGCTCGTGATTAACATTGTGAAATAAGACTAACTCGGTAGGTTTAGGCTACAAATATATTTAGTTAGGTTTAGGCAACAAAACAACTATGGTTAGTAAAAAAAACACAGGGATTGTATTAAAATTCCTACTTCTGTGTTCCATTTTAAATACATGTGACGGTCGCTTGATACACACAGACTTGAACTCTGGTCTCCTGGGTGAAAGTCGTGTGTGTAATGAAGCCAACCATCCCCGCCCACCCCAGAGCGTGTCTTTGTGTCTCCTCATGTCTCACAATTACGTGAGTTATGTACAAATTACAGTGCATTACTTTTCATAGTCATTGCTACAAACAGGGGACAAAAACAGTCATTTTACTTTGCAGAACACAGGAGTTGCTGGTCTACCGCTGCCTCGATCGGTTAGCTATTGTATAGTTTGTATTGTATTATATTGTATAGTTATTGTTATTGTGTGACTTTGGTGTTTTGAAATGGGAACTAACAAACTACACAAACTAACTAATCGATCAAGGCAGCGGTAGACCAGCGACTCCCGTGTTCTGTGAGGTACTGTTTTTGTCAAAGAAGTCTGGTGGCTTTGATGAGAGCAATATAATGATTTTTCAGTTTGCCCCACATAAACTTAAACAAGGCTGTCCGACAGCAAGGTGAAACATTCAGTCAAAACATTCTAAATATAGTATACACTTGAACTGATATTGACTTTTTAAAATACATTTTGCTGTGTGGCCACGTCCACAGTAGTACATTGTTTAGTTTCCGTATCTGTCCTCCTGGCTGCTTCTCCAAACTGGGGGCGTGCCGACCGCCATCTCCTGCAGTTAATACACTGACTATGGATAAGTACCTGATACAACCCCACTTCAAAAAAATCTGAACTATCCCTTTAAAGTATTTGCCAGCACTAATAATTTGATGGGACTAAATCCTGCTTATATATTAATGATGATTCTTATTCTACAGTGAAGTTCTCTGTGCTGCCTGTTTTTACACCCCAAGCACACTTCTCTATCTGTACTGCTACTCCTTAATTTCAACTCATTCTCTGATGTTCAGCTTCTGATTTTTCACCACTTCTGAGATTGAGTCAAGTCGCGTTGTTCTGGTCCTGGGCATCTCATCCTCAGTGAAGAAAGTACAGTTGTTGTCTTCTGTGGAGGGTAATCCTGGGGTTAACTCCTCTGTAGATTTTTTACACCGCCCAATCTCGCACAGCCTTTGTAGCAGCTGTAGTAGAGCAACTCTCAGCTCTCGACAGCGCAGTGCATACAGCAGTGGGTTGACTGCAGAGTTGACCAGGCAGAGGGTGCTGCAAAAGGCGAAGGCCCTCTGTTGGGTGTGGGTCAGGAGCACAGAGACATCAGCTAACATGAAGGAGAGTGCAGGAAGCCAGCAGCCCACCAGTATGAGCAGGATCAGGCCAAAGGTACGTGCTAGCCGGATATCCATCCTCATGCGGGCCTGGCCTGTCCCCGCTGCTCCCTGGAGGCTGGTCATGGAGGACTCGTGGCGGTGGGCCTTCCACAGGATGAGAGCATACGCCCACAAGATGAGAGCCAGAAGCACCAGTGTGAAGCTGCTCCAGCAGGCCAGATAGCCCTGGTTGATGTAGGGAAACAGGCGTGAGCAGGGTGGAGTAAGCCCTGTGGGACACCTCCAGCCCATCAGAGGCAAGAAGGAGATTAAGATGGTGGCGCTCCAGAGGATCAGCAGGCTCAGCAGGGCTCGCCGGCGGGTCAGCAGCACCTTATAGCTGGAGGCCTGGTGGATGCAGAGGTAGCGGTCCAGAGCGGTCAGCAGTAAACTCCCCACGGAGCTAGTGAAGGCCATGGTGACGCCACCTAGTTTGAAGAGGTAGGCGGTGGGGCCATCTCTGCGCCGGAAGAGGTGAAAGTCCAGGAAGCTGGTGGTGAAGAAGCAGCTGGCGAAGGCATCAGCCAAAGCGAGGCTGGCAATGAACAGATACGAAGGCCGCTGCCGCAGGGCGGCCGTGGCAGCGATCACTCCCAACACGAGAGCGTTTTCCAGCAGTGTGATCGGACCGGCCAGGAAGCAGATGGAGCCGATGGCTGTCTTCTCGGCGGCGATGAGGATCATGTAGCATTCCAGATTCCCACAAGACTTGTTAACTGTGAGACAAACACACAGGTTTATATCAGGACAGTGCACTGAAACTACAACTGGGTGCCCCAGTTTGTAGTTCTAAATCGCGGAAATAAATTTTAGCACATCCGGTTCCCTCGCTTGGAAGTCAATGGGTTTTTTGAATGGGTTTTTGGTTAGACGTCTGAAATAAGGTCTGTGGTTAACAAAAGCTTACAAGATTTTAACGTTTTGTTCTACGACATAAAATATGTCGGTAAATACCTCGCTGGCGCATTTCGAAGCTTTTACATATCTTTAGGCGGTTGCTAACAAGTGGCTAAATGAGACTACAGAGGTTGTCGAGGACGTTAAACGTCACCGTCGGTTTAATAGGGTGATGGTGACGGGGGAGGGGCGACATTCGACTGTTGGGTAGTTCGTTAGCTTTTTACTTCTGGCGATTGCATTTAAGCTTCTAAAATCTTAAAAGTGGTGTTCATATGGAGAGATTATCTTGCTAGACAAAACGTGTATCATAAACTTTTGTTTGCCACAGAGATTATTTTCTGCAATGATCTAAAATCCTATAGGCTTTTTGTCGAGGGAACCCAGGGCGATGCTAACTTCCTGGTTGGCCAACAAAAACACGTCATCCCTGGGGCTCCATATATAAATGCATTCTTAAGTACTACATTTGCTGAAACCTCACATTATCTTGGGACAGATTTAGATTCGAAAGAAGCAAGACAATGCATTTTTTGAGGCTGCATACCTGATAATGACGTGTTCTCTTTGGCTTCTGTGGGTCCTAAAGAAGTGGGAACTTCCCATTCCTCCATTTCACTGTATGAGCCAGTGCTAGATTGTAATTAGGAAATAAAGTAAAGTGATTTAAATCAGTTATTCTTTATGAATCAATACAAATGATTAATTAATCCGTAGCAGAAGAACAACAGAAAAGATTTTCAAAATAAAAATGTAGCCTACTGCATCTTTCACTTTTTCCAGTATTACCGTAACTTATAAAGCACATTAAAAAACCAAAACAATTGTTTACATAATAAAAAAAATAGATTATATCATCATAGAAAATAACAATTTCATGTTGGAAAATTAGAATAAAATACAATAAGTGAATTCAGATAACTGAAGTAAATGTGTAAGACAAGACATATATATATATATATACAGCGAGATCCAAACACATACAGGAACAATAATACCAAAAAATTAAATACTTTAATTGTATGGTTATCATGCCAACAAACCTTTTTTTTTTTTTTTTTTACATTAAGTGGATGAGACAGGAACCTTCCTGTGGAGAAACAGATAAAGTATAAATGTGATGTCTTTGTCAATACTGAACTTGGTGCTTACAGGGAACATTAACGTTTGTTAAGACGGAAAGTCATTGAGAGGTCAGGGCAAACAGACAATGATCATTACAGTATCTGCTGGTGCTGATATTGAAGAGACGAGGAGCCATAAACCACTTCTTACTCAATGAATAATGATAATTTGGTTAAAAAAAATGTTCAAATGCACATATCTCATAACTGTTTAAGCATATTGATATCCTGCAGCTCACATGAGGCGGTGTGTCCAGTGAAACTTTGAGAATCTCTACAAGACATCCTCTGTAATTTAAGTGATTTTTTTTAATGAACTGAGCTAGTCCAGAGAATTAATATTTAATCCGTATTTACACAATCACTTTGGCAGGGATTTCACTGCAAGTGCATTCAGTTATCTGCAGAGATGAATAATAGCAAACTCATGTTGTTGGCCTATTATCATATTTAACAGGATGAAGACTGCCCCCTTTTGGAATTAGAGGGGATTGTATTGTAACAAAACAGTAACTCGGCCGGTGAAGGTCACCACAGAGATGAACAATCTCCTGTAGAGTGCATCACCTGCATGCAATCAATAGATTAAACTAAGCGATGTGAGAGGATTTGATTAAAGTAAATAATGCTGTGATAACCAGAGAGTGGTAACCTGTAATTGCTTGCACAGAGTGGCTTAAACAGAATATATTGTAAAGGCAAAAACATGACCCAAACTCATAAAATGAATCACAGTAATCTTGAAAGGAACATTTCATAAAAAAGAGACATTAAAATGGACCAGGGAAAGGCTTATATGATGCAGTAAGTGATTATAGACTAAAGGCAACACTTTCACCCAATCAGGTCACTGTGCCCTTCATTCCCTTGTTTTCTTTTTATTCTATTTCCAGTTGCCATTATTTATGTTTTTTATCACAACAAAAATGACACTTATATATGGGCAGAAGTGGTGGAAGTAAATTACTTTCCAGAAAGCCTCTTATTGACTTGAGGGACAATATTTCACAATTCGACTATGGGCCATATGGGTGCAAGCACTTGTGGATATTACACCACCTCAGGCTCTTTTCTCCCTTGTGGTGAAAAATGTTGATGGACAGAGTCCTGTGTTTTGACTCTTAAGTCATTCTTATAAAAAATGCTTACCTCCTCAAGAAAGCAGCAGCAGTGCACAGAACAAACTTACAGGCATCCATTTTAGTCACATCATTGGCGACATGCACACTGAAATATAATGTGGCATATAATGTTGCAATAACCTCTTGAGTCATTGTTGCATGCACCGTGCCACATTGTTTCAAAATGTCACAAGCCCTTCTGGCACAAGTAGAAAACTATGAATACTTGAAATCACTCGTTTAGTAATAGAAGCAGAAAATAGAAGCGTTTTGAAATAGGTGGAAAGTAGCAGATCTGCTGCACAAATACACATATTGAATACAAGACAATAAGAACAGAGAGTATATTTTTCTTATAACTTCTAAAAAATAAATCTTATTTCAAAAACATATCATCATACAGCCAAATTATTACTGTTTGTCACTGGGTTTTAAACCTGTAATAAAAAAATAACCTTTGAAGAGCTTACCTTCTGTTCTCTCATGTGCGTGGTTTTCCTGTTTTTGGCAGATTTGAATCGGGTCTCTCAGCAGTAGAACAACCACAGCATGACCACACGGACCTGCAGACCTGACTGGTGGCAAAGTGCATGAGTGAGGGGAGAAAATAAGGAGGGTGGCTGTGATGACACAAGGGAGAGAGGGAGGGAGAGCGAGAGAGAGAGAGAGAGAGAGATAGAGAGAGAGAGAGAGAAATAGATGGAGAGATATGAAATTATGTCATAAGTCTGTGATGAAACTGAGAAAACAGTATTTGCAGTAAAGTCCCATTTTTATGTTTGATTATATGTAATGGAGGTGAAAGGGACACGATAAAACATTTATATAGTAATAAAGACCAACTGTATTGATCACACACATCTTGTCAGCAGACAGGATGGACTCAGGGGAGGAGAGCACTTAAGTGCTTTAGCAGGTGAGAAAAACATGTCGATAAAAAAGGAGAAAGACACACCATACACCCTTTATTCAAACACATATGAATAAAGTGACCTTAAAAATATCTTTATCTGTGAATCCATTACTCTAAACCTGAGAGTGTTTTTCTTTTGCATTAATAGCCTGGTAAATGGACCTTGAGTTGAGAGTTTTGTGCCAAACTACTACCCCCAAGCTCAAGAATGCTCAAATTGACATCATTTGATGTGTTTTACACAGTCAAGGTGAAAGACATCTTGCCCTTGAATTATTCCTGTATGTGCAGCAACAGTTTTTGCTAATTACTTTCCACTCATCTTAATTTGACAGACAGCATTGCACACACACACACACACACACACACACACACACACACACACACATTTGCCTTCTGTGGATGGAAAGCACTGGCAAGATGATGGAAAAAAAAAGAGAGATTTTAATTATGTCTGCTCTCTTCATTTTAAGATTAAGTCTGTGCAATAGAAAAGACAATGTAGGGTTTACATGCAGGTTTAATAGGTTTTCACTTACGAGGAATTTGCCTTGGTGTTTGGTGCATACATCAACATATTAAGAGGAAATTAAAAAATAATATAATAAACATTTGACTGCCTCAGTTGTTTGATTCTTGTTTGATTCTTGTTTATTCCACAGTAAGTATTGAGGTGTGTAAACCAGCCTTCATTGCAATTTTTTTTCTCTGTTGTATTACATTACTGACTAATGCAGTGGTTCCCAAACTGGGG